>VXBI01010041.1:870788-916297 GCA_013397375.1 Toxostoma redivivum | reverse complement strand
CCCCCGCGCCCGCCGGAGTTCCGCTTCCCCGGCGCCCCGAGCGGGCTGTACGGATAAACAAACAGACTCCCGCCGTGATGGACACGAGTGCGTGGGGCGCTCCCCGGCTCTGTAACGAGAAGCTTTTAATAAAATCTGTGCTCGGAAGCCGGGGCAGCGCTTGGTGTGGTGGTTCGCTGTGACTCCGGGAGGCCGCGCCGGGCCGTGGTGCCGGTCACCCAACACCGCGCTCCGGGCGGGACCCGCGGGCGCAGCCCGAGCCCGGCGCGCAGGTCACGTAACAGGGATACGGTTCCCTTTGCCGCGCTGCTTCTCCCCGCGTAGTATTTTTAACCCAAAGTGAACTTGAGCCAGGCTGCGGATGGTAAATCTCGGTTTGGGATTTGCTTTTGCCAGTTTTCCACAGAGCTGGGTGTTGCACAGCGAACAGGATTTGACCTCTATCCCAGCTTTATAAGCAAATGTCAGCTCAAATGCCTTTTTCCACCTTACACCAGCCTTGCCTTGCTGCAGCTGGGGGGCTTTTTTTCCTGTTTTCTTGCCAGAATAGAAGACAGTATTTTGACTTCGTTCTACATTCAAATCTGGATATCTGCAGTTTTGTGTTACAGTAGTAAGCAAAAACAACGTGGCAGCCTTAACATTTTAGCAAAGATTGTTACAACTCTTAAATGTATACAAGGATAAAAAGTTTTAAATGGTCGTATGATTTTTCTTCATGAAACACTTGAAATTTTTGTTTTTTCCTCCTCAATATGAGACTACCTGTTCACAGTCTGCTTATGGAATAACACCTGTCTTTTTATTTTTTTTTTTTCCTGGGGTTAGAAACACGTTTCCTAGTTCCTAAATAAAAGACCAGAGACTTCTTAGGAATATCCTATATCTCTGTTTAGTCCCATTCTGACCACCACTAAACACTATTTTAGAATCTATAAATTTTGAGACTCTACTTGCATCCTTTCTTCCTTGTATCAACAAATGTGGATTTCTACGGTAAAATACAAAGTCACTGAAATAGGTTTTGTTCAAAATGGATATTTGTGATTCACATGTATACTTCCTTGTATGAGAATTTCTGTTTTCTGTTACTTCCACCACTTCTTTTGAAATGAAGGTCAAAGATGCTCTACATCACTTCACTGTGTAATACCAACTTGAGAAGAGGGTTTCTAAACTTATAATGGATTAATAGACATCTGAGGACTTCACTAAGCAATGTAGCTGTTGACAGTGATTAAAGAGAGTGTAATTGTTGGTGTATTTAATTCATTCTTGGTTCGATGGAATACGCACTACATTTTAAATACAAAAATGGGACAGAAAATCCTTGCTTGTTGTTTTTTGTAGTTTTAGAAAAACATTTTATTCTATTTCATAATAGAGTGGAAGACTCTCAGATCCATATTTTCAAACACAGATCTCTGCATTTCCTCACCAGCTTTGTCCCCTCACAGTTCAGAGAGAAAAGCGTACAGAGAGGTGGTTGTGTATTTGATAAGCATCACTTACAGGTAACCTAAAATGAAATTGTTGCATGTAGTAAAGAGTGTAATAATTTTTAATGCTTTCATTTAATTGAGAGAACAACGGTATTCAGATTGGTACTCTCAATATTGTGTTTGGATCTGCACTGAACAGTCTGCATCTAATTTATTTTGTTTCTTGTAGGTTTAGTGATAGGTGTGTCTACTACTCTGGATAAAAAAAGTAAAGAACCAGTCAAACAAACAAAAAAATCTGACACATAAAACACCCCGAAGGTCTAAAAGGGGGAGAGGGGTTTGCTGATACAGAAAATTTAGAAACATATCATTTAGAAGTCAAGTCATCAATCTGGCTGTTTCTTGGAAATGTGCACCAGCACAGCTGTTGCTATACAAAATCTTCTGTAGATCTTACACTGCAGAGTAGCAGTTCTGCTGCAGTAAGAAGCAGCCTCTTCTTGCCTAAGTGCAGCTACAGCTCTGTAGGTGCATATTTTGATAGGAGACAAGGCCCCAACTCGGAATTTGTGTTGGCAGCGCTTTGAAACAAATGGGATATTCACACTTCACCTCTATTTTTGGATCTCTGGAAGCAAGTGGAGATCAGTTACTCATGCCACACTCAAGGCTTTTGTGCAGTGAGAAGGCCGTGTTAGCTTTCTACCACTAACTAAAGTTAGTTTCATGGGACGTGACAGCAATCTTCATCTACAGAAACAACCCTCCTCAGTGTGGTTTGAGCTCTCTTGTACCCTACCTGCATACAGCTCAAGTTCGTGACAAGGCAGTGATTTTTAAACTATCTTTTTTTTTTAGCTGAATCAAAAATTGTGTTGCCTCATCTGCAGTCTGTGAGCTCATATTTCATAGTCATTATGAAAACCTGAGCAGCCTGCCATTAATGGTTTGTGTACATCTCCCAGCATGAAGGCATTGATACTTATTTTGTTCTTCAAAGCTTTTAGATCACTTGATTGTACTGCAGTTAAAAAAGGTGAGTGAGAATGAATACAATACCTTCCAGCTTTCCATATTCCTAAAACAGCTTTGTCAGCTGCGCAGGAGGTGAAAATGTGCCAGGCTGTAGTTGGCCTTTCAGGTAAAAAAAGCACTCAAAAGCAGTCAAGATTTCTCTGCTGCTGTTTTTGTCTGGCAGTGCTGGATTTATAGTATTATGTGTCAAGTAGAAAGAATAGAAAACTCAGTGTTGGAAGAGCCACTTTAAGGTGAGAGGATAAAGAATTTGGAGGAAACATGTTCCTGTTTGGATGCGTGTATATGGTTTACCTAACATATATACATATACACAAGTTTAAATCAGGTACAAGATATTATCCTAAGATAATAAACATTCCTATTTTTGTCCTGAGAATATACTGAGAGTTGATACTTGTAAAAAAGAGTTGATATTTTGTTTAAAAAAAAAAAAAAAGGAAGATGGAAAAGTAGTTCTGAAGATAGGAGAGTCCTGCCAATTGCTATTCTGGATTTTGTTACCTTTCAGTTATTTTCTGATGGGAGATTACACAGTTGCAGGAAGCCTTACAGTGAAATATTTTGAAGCTACCTTAGTGCAGAAAACCTAAATAAAAATCTCTATCCTTGATGCTTTCACACTTTCTGGAGGGGAGAGTTAAAGTGATTTGTAAAAATCTCTGATCTTTTCAGTGTTCATTGATAGCCTGTTTAGTCAATGAGGTTGTCAGGAAAACTCCTTTTCCCTGCACATGGCAGGGATTTTCTTCTTTAGGCAGAAACTTTTTCAGATAGATTTGTAAACTTACAAAAGAGCAGGTAGTCTAAGAAATCCAGGAATTACTGAAGCTTATCTACTGGCAGATGAACTGAAACCATAGTTCCTCATAGCGTTTTTTGGATAGTATTACTGGCCAAAGCATCTTCCATGTCTTATCCATTGCACTCACACAAATGCTTGGGATACTGCATGGGAAAATGATCCAGCTGTTTGAGAGGTGTGGAGCCTGGTTCATTTTCACCTGGATCACTCCCTCCCCCTGATTGCTGCATGGCTGCACAGGAGCTGTACCAGCATAATCAGGGGAAGAGATGGGGTTGGAATGAGCAGGGAGGTAAGGGCAGCTCAAGCACCTGTGCTGCTAAATGGGAAAATGCAGCCTATGTAAAATTTTTTAATTATCACAGTGTTTATAGCTAAGCTGGATGACTTAGATGCTGCTGGGGTTCTTCTTGCCACAGAGCTGCATCATTCAGCTGTCTTAAGTTCTTACATGTGCTCATCATGAGCAGATGAACATGAGCAGCAGCTGTTCATGATATTGAACTTCAATATTATATATTAAACTGATTCGTTTTGCTGCTTATTTTCTTGTCTTAAACATCTTTTTTTGTGTGTTTTTTAGCAAGTTCTCTGTGCACTTCCTTTACTTCCTTTTTTTATTATTCTTTACATTTTAAGTTTACTGGTTGCTGTTCACTGCAGCTTTTTGCTGCAGTATTTTAATCATCTCTTCAGAAACTCTGCAACCTCCTGTGACATTTTGGGTCCAATATTACGTGCACTTTTCTTATAGGTGCTACCCTAAATCTCTCATTCTCTATGCTGTCGAGTATCAACTGGATTTTAGTTTCCCTTGCACCTTTCCTGGGGCTTGAATGTCATAATCTCATCTGTAAAACCTCTCATCATCCTTTATACCCCATTAAATAATGGATGGAAAGCATTTTCCTGCCTTTTTTTTTCTGATGACACATCATCTGGCTGTGTGTAGCTGGCCTGGCCTCAAAATCCACTGGTGCCTGTCCATTGCTCCAAGTAGCAGACAATATGAGCAGCATTTGTAAATTTACATATTTCTAGATTGTAGTGAGCTTTCTTTCTCTTGAAAAAAAAAAAGCCTAAGGCATCACTGTAGGTGTAGGACCCCTGCCCTCTTTGTGAAACTCATCCAAATTTTCCTTTTGTGCTGATAGGAAAATTCTGAGAGATAAAGGGAGGGAAGGAGTGAAAAAGGGTATTGTGTACTAATGCCACAATATAACCAACAAAAATAATCTGTTGCTGTGGTTTTGTCTGAGCTGATAAAACAGTGTGTGGCTCTCAGGAGACACATGTCTTGCTTTCTCCCTCTTGCTCCTGGTTTTGTGGTGTTGGACCATCCCTTTACATTGTCTGTACTGTTGGTTGTATATAAAACATAATATTCCGGTTCAAATCACTAACCCAGGAGAGAACTGTGTTTTTTAGTAGATAATTTTCTCCTGCATGAGTGAGCTGGGTTGATTGGTGATTGAGATGCTGTTAGCACAAACACTAGTGCAGATTTTGCAGTGACAGTAGGGGAAGGAACGAGGGGGACACAGCTTTGTCCCTTCAGCAGTACAGAGCTGTGTCAGCAGACCCATCTTGGGCAATGGCAGCATATCCATGACTTGGAGTGACAGGAGGAAGAGTTGGACTCTGTCCACAGTGATGAGAGCCACACGAGTTTGTCTTTGCAGCTAGGAAAGCTCAGAACACAGTAAGTCGAAAAAGAAACAATAACCAAAAAAAATAAAACCAAACAACTAAAGTTTCCTTGTTTTAAAAGCCTAGTGTGATTGATACCTATGTGATTGAACTAACTGCTGCTTATCAGAGGCAGATTTCAGTCTTCTCAAGAGGTTAGATCAGTGTGCCTCTTAGGTACTTTTCATTGTGAGGAGCCCAGTCAGCAGGGGACAATTACATATAACATATCTTTAATGAAGCTCAGGCTGAAATAGGAAGCTCCAGAAGGGGTCCAGGTCCAGCACTTGGGTGTACATCCTGTCAGTTGGCCTGAAGGCACCTGGGCAGTGAGCTCGCTGTTGTGTCACTGTTGCTACAAACTGATAAATGCCTTGGCCTGTCTCTGGATTGTAAAATAGTTAATGGTGGCTGAAACTACTGGCCTGGAAGTTGTAGTGTAAAGTTAATGTGGCACGTGTAACCAGTGCACATTGCCCTGGGCTGGGGAGAGGTATGGTACCTGCTGCAAACAGCTGCTTTGTCAGCAACATGGCTGTTTGAGAGGCCCAATCCTCAGAAAGCCAATGCTGATTATATAAAAAATACTCATCCTGTTTCCAGCCTCCCACTCTTAACCAGTCATCACAACAGTAATCAAATTACAGAATGCAGATGGTTTTTTCAGCATCTTTGTTGGCTTTCCACAGTCTTCTGATACCTTAACCCATTATTTGATCTACTTTGCTTTCATTGATAGGCCTGGCTGCAGCAAGGTAGACTCTGCTCCACCTTCCCTGTTCCTGCTCTTGTTCCTGTGCCAGTAGCACCAGTATGACTGCCTGTGAACTGGATCAGAGAACTGGTCCAGGCTAGAAATCAGTTGTGTTTCCTTGTCTGTAGTGCAAATTGGTTATCCAGTCCCATTTACTAGACAGCTTCATAGACAAGTGTAAAGGTGTAAATAAGAAAGAATTTAGAGGAAACTAGAGCCTGAGCTGGCAGTGCTGCTAGCAGAAATGCTTGCAAGACTATAACTATCGATACAGAAAGCAAAATAGAGATTTTCTTTTATGTGCAACACATAGATGTAAAAAATACATTCTGTTTCTTTCTCTTGCCGTTTATGAGGTGGCTTCTGTTACTTACTCCGGGTCAACTCCGGGTCACTGCAGACCTTCAGTATTACCAGCAAATCACACCCCTGTTCCATGGGGTTCCATGGAGTCATGTTGCTCACAGATGATAGAGGTGTTAAACTCCAGTTAAGTGTTTGAGAAACACTTCTTTCTTTGGAGATGATGCTTTTGCAGAGTAGATCTGCCTGGCAGGTGTATGAGTGATGTTTCTCCTTTAAAAGGCTCTCCTGCACTGCCCAGGTAAATTTTAAAAAATACTTAAAAAATAAACTAGAATCCACTTGCTTGGTAATGTTAGTCAGAATTATTTTACTACAAAGTTTGATCACTGTTGCATTTCAGTTGGTTTTTAAAGAGAGGGTGGGTCTTAGATTTAATCTTGGTGCATTAAGCAACATAGTCTAATGGTGCTTCAAAACTAGTGCTAATTGACCAAGGAACTATGTTTTCAATAAAACTAGTAAAGCCAGAGCAATTTTAGGATTTAAAAGTATTTCCAAGTCTAAACTGTGGTTCAAGACCTAAATCTTTTGGTTTTAATGTTGTAATTAATTTTGTGAATAGGATGCATTCAGACATTTGACAAGGGCAAGGTTTGTAAGGAAGTGCTGTTTTGCTTGTGCATACTTGGGCATACTCTACTCTAGCACTCCAGCCTCTGAAAGAATTCAAAGGTTTTCACTTCCTGGAGGGCATTGAAGCAAAAAATAATCTGTACTGCCTGTTAAAAATGAAACAAAGCTATTAAATAATTTTTTAAAACCCCGAAACTATGTTGCTTTTAAAGATATATGTTTTTTGGGTTTTTTCAAAGCTTTGACTTGATATTTGGTAATTGTCAGCTTTGTATGAATAACTCAGTCTTACTTTAAGGTGACCATTTCTAAAGATACTTATTAATAAAACAGTGAAAGCATTGGTCTGAAGCACCTATTTTGTTGTGTTTTCTTTCTGAACTCATTAGAAGTGTTCTATTTTTTTAAACAAGTCTTTGCAATATTTACCAAGTTATGTAACTTCATGCTTTTATACTACAGTTTGAGCTCTAGAAATACCACATATGTTCCAAGCATCAATGAGAATGATTACTGTTTGTTTAAATAGTTCACGTCTGTCAAGCTTGCAACATAAATATCTCAAGTGACATTTTTTATTAATTGATGCTTTAGCCACTGACATTCAGAAGTGGGTTAGAAACATTAGCCATTGAGCTGTCCCTTCTCACCAACAGAGAAAATCTCAGCAGACACAAATTCTACCTAAAATTCTCATGTCAAAGTTTAACTGTGCAGCTTATAAATACCTGAAACTCCACACTTGCTTTAAGTTCCCCAACTGATTGATTGTTCTCTGCAACAGAAGAATGATGTGAAAGCAAGTGTGATATGTCACTTTGGGATTCCAGTATCTGACCCTTTTCAGTATACAGTATTTTGCTGAGGTGACCTACATTATTTAAACTTCAGGCTTGTTGTTATTATTATTATTGTTGTTATTATTATTACAAATGGATTATAAAATTCAGGTCTCTAATTTAACATTTGAGACCATGCAGAGAGCTTTAAATACTGACAGTTGCTCTCCTTCATTACAGGATGGAAAAGGAAACATTTACTATTCATGGGAAAGTCCCCTGAATATCTGGGACTTCCCAGAAGATTTGAGTTTCAGAATATAAATTTGCATTCATATTACTTTAGAATGTCATATTTAATCAGTGTAATCTCTAAGAGCCTTTGGTCCAGTCTTACAGGATTCTATTCTGACAAATTGCATGTATCTATTAATATTTTCACACTGTAAAATTAACAGAGACTATGAAAACATTTATTTGGAATAGAAAGATTTCAGGTGATAATAAACATGTTTATGTGGTTCTCTGGCTTTGTCACATTACTCCATTAAGTCATACCTGGTATGTAATTTAAATTGATACAATTTAGGAAACACATATATGTGATTCCTTTTTTTGTTAAAGGTTTGAGATTACTACATGTTGTATTTTTGGCCTTTGAGCTTAGAGCATTCAGGTTAACCACTGGTGTAGGCCTGTGTGATGCTCTGGGTTTTATTTGTATCTTTTTATAAGTTGTTCCTGATCTCCTCTAAGCACTGAAAGAGAGCTGGGTGATCTGAATAGTTTCAAGGTAGCTTCAGCTTTGCTCACACAGATGTTTGTCACAGACCCAGTGACTGAGCCTGTGGATTTCCCTAGCACATCTGTAGAGTGCAGCCTGTGCTGGAGGCAGTCATATATTAAATACCTTTGTCCTAACAGCATCGTAGTTCTTCACTTTGGGAGAGTGACTCTGCCGAGCAGTCAGTCATCGCTCCTGTAGTTGTTGGCTGAGAACAACTTTCAGTAGTTCCTCACCTCAGAGATAACCCTTTATTTAATAAAAATGCATAGAGGCTCTCCCTACAGAGTTGCAGGCTGCCTCATGCTTGGAATTGCAACAGTTCTTCCTGCTCATGCCTCACACCTGTAATGTTTAAAGGTTGCTTGGAAGTGGACAGAGATCCTTACAGCATGTCAAAAGGTTGTCAAAATATGCCATGCAGCATTTAGGTGGTTCTTATTCTGCCAGAATAAATGGTGAGGCAGTAAAAGACCATAAAACTTAGACATGCATATGGAGGAGAACAAATATAATATTTATCTGAGTGGCTCTGGCAGGTCATGTGGAAATCTCAAGTGACAGCTCTACCCAGTGAAGAAAGGAACACATGCACCTTCTTTTAGATGGATCTTAGCCTTGCTAATTTGGCATCATTTTCTGCTTGGACTACTCCTTTAATTATCGTAGTGACAGTCCTTTTCTCGCTGTCAGTGGGAAAGGAGGCAGTCTCTGACCACTTGCAGGATTAGCTCTCTTTTCTTTCACTGGGCTACCTTAGCTCTTCTGCTGGAACACCTTCACATGCCAGTGTTTGCTGTGAAAGGAAATGGCTCGAAATGTTTTGCTGGTTGACCAGCAGGGTAAATTATTTATTTGGCGTATCCAGATGCCTGGGTGATAGAGAATGTTTCTGAATTGCTCAGAGTGCCAGCCGGGTACAGCCTGCCTCTTTAGAAGGGGTTGTAGAGCTGCTTCAGTGTGACACTGAGCCCAAGTTGTCAGCCCATGCTAATGGCAGGGTGTACCAGGGCCTCCTGAGCAGAAAAGGTGTTAATTCATTGTACCCATCTCTGTACTCCCGTTATCTGGGGTCAGGCTGCATTAATAGGCTCTTGGATGGGTGCTGTTTCCATCCAGCAAGATTTCACCCTGGGCTGAGCAGGACTCCCTCACTTGTCATAGTACAGATACTCATGTCATCCTTTTTAAATAAAAACTGCCATCAGACTGGTGTGCGGCCGCAGTTCAGCACTGGAGTGAGAAGGGCAAACATGAGAAGTGGCTGGCTTCAGGTAGCTGCCCTCATTTGGGCTGAGGTCAGCTTCAAATCCCATGAAATCACCTTCACTTCTCCACCCACAGCTGTTTCAGTCAAAGGTAAAATGAGAATTTGATTAGGGCTGGAAATTAAAGCTCATCACAAGTGGCTGTGCTGATTATTGACTTGCTGGGCTTGTACCAATTGCAAAGAGCCTGTTCCTGGAGTTGTGGTGTATTCAGCAGGAGCATTAGCTTCCCCAACAGCATGATAAAAAAATCATTTGGTGCCTGTATTTTATATTGTATTAAAGATGTCGGTCTACAAATGGTACCATACAGATACAATGTTGTGATGGATTTTATTAAGTAACCAGCAGGTACTTGTGATGGGGTGAGCCGCAGTACTTTCAGTAGTCACAGGGAGAAAGGAGGTATGTATTTGGCAATTTCATACAGTTTCATTTTTGAGAAAGGAAAGCTTTTACAGTTGGTAGGAATTGCAAGAAATCTGCATAGATTGAAAATTAGGTGAGTTTTATGTCCTAAAAATAGTATCAGAGAACAGATGGTAAGCTGTAGTAAAGTGCAGTCAGTTTGTAAGTAACTGAAATGCATAAATATGATATTGGCAATGAATGTGTTAAGAACGACAAAATGGGCAGAGTTCTTAGAAGTCTCTGTGAATAGACTGAATATGTTGGGCAGGACTTTCTTAAAAATGTCTTGCTTATCTAAAATGCAGTTTGCAGATATCTTCCGATGGGTTTTGGTCATTTTTACTGCACTAATAAAGGTGTTTATAAATAGTTACCATAATTCTGTTCTGCATGTTGAGGATCACAGACTTAAAGCATGTGAATTAGTTTTTTAATACCCTAAGTGCCTTCAGTAGGAGCACAGAGCATTTATAAATAGAACATATTTATGGATTATGTTTTCAATAATAGTAATAGTTACCTAATGACTTGTAACCTTCCTGGGATTTGTTTTGATATTTTGTTTTGTCTAAGTGAAGTCTGGCAGTATTTTGGGGGCATTTCTGAATGGGGATGGGATAAGACAGTGGAGAGGTATTTGTTTGCTTTTTACTGTTAATGCTAGGAAATGCTTGCTTGGTGTCTCCCCTTGGTACTTCTACTGGGCTCTGCTCATGTATTCACATACTATTAGATAAGGTTAGTAAAAAGGGATGGGGGATGTTTGTTTATTTGTTTATAACTTACGTTGTACAAAAAAGGTAATATAGGTTAAACATTAATTAAATTATGTGCGTGTACCAAATGCTTTTGTATTTATTCGTGTAATTTGTGATACAAGAAACTAATTGCAGTTAATAGCTGTCAGAGCCTTTTTTCCTTTTAAAAAGCTTGAAGGCAGAAACACTAGATACTAGTACAATGCCAGGAGTTTGGAGTCAAATTAGGAGGATACAGCAGTGAAGAGTGTTGAAGCAACTTTCACTCATACACCTTACCTGAGCCTACTGTCTGCCTAGTAAATGTCATCTTGCTTGAGTTAATGCTAGCAGAACAAAATCTAGACAAGACTGCTGGTTTGGGTGCTCACCACTGTAGCTATGAGATTACATTTTTGGTCTGCCCTTGTTTTAAAATCAGCCGCCACATTTTTTAGTAAAATGGAGGTTGAGCATGCAACACAAATCATTTCCAATACTTTCACTACTCGTATATCTAAATCTGGTAAGTGTGAGAAATTTTCACTGACTTTAGAAGTGTAAGAAAAGTTTTGTTGAAAGAGCTATGAGCCAGAAAAGTTTGTTGATTTTAATTGTTGCATTTCTTCTGTGTCCTGTATGAAAATACTACCTTGTTCACATCTCTTGTAGGGGCTATCTGTCACACGCTGTATTCAGTCAGCAGAGAGTTTTTAGACACTGCTTTGAGTGTCACATTGATGGAGACAGTGGGTGGGACTACAGATATTACATTCTGTTGATGGAATGGTTCTGCTTTGAGTGAGATATTTTTACAGTGAGATTAAATTTTTTCTTGTATGTTCAAGATGAAATACTGTAACTTCAGTGACAAGAAGAATTTTTCCAGCTTTTTATTCTTTAGTTTGTATGGCAGATTGCTTTATTGCAGATTATTTGCAGAACACAATCTGAAGACTCTTCTTCATTTTTGGCATTTTTAGTGGCATTAGTTGTTGTGGCCATTCTTTAATTTCACTTCCATTTGATTTTCCTGGCCTTTGGACTTCCCTGACCCAGAAGCTGGTGTGATCATTGAATGGCTTTGTGGAGAACCCGTTCTGTGCAGTGGTAAAAGGTCGATTCAGATGGAGCAGCAAACATAGGTTGTGTTCACAGTATGACACACAGACGGGTCACCCAAGGGAGAGGACCAGGGAGCAAATACCCAGGAGCAGTGGCAGTGCCAGCTTGGGATGACAAAGAAGCTGTGGTATAAATTGCAATTCTTGTGCCAGCCCACTATAGTCATTAGTGACAAAAGAAATAATTACGGGTCTGTCTTGTCCTGTTAAGCATTTATTACTGGTTATTTGAAGTTCCATATGTTAGCTGTAAATAAAACTATTTTTCTCTGAACATTCACAGTCTGGCAGCCACTGAATGGAGTTCCTAAAGTGGCTTTTGAGCTGTGGCTGAAAGGGCTGCCACTCTGCAAGGTGACAGTGGAAATATTTACAGATTGCAGGTCAATGTTCTCAGTGCTTATGCTGGAAATGTGAAAACAATTGTGTACCACAGTGGTGTTTGATCTTCTCAGTGCTTTCATGATGGATCTTTGGCTTTATAAAGCCACGTGTATTAAATACAGAATGAGTCAGGTTCCCGAACTTTCCATACTGGAGCTGTGCTTGCTTCCTGAAGAATTGTACTGGCACACCTGCTGTGAATACAGGGCTTGAGACAGGCATTGCCTCAGTTTCCCTTCCCTCAGCTGCTCTGGTCCTTCACTGCCATGAGCAGCTGGGTGAGTGGATATTGCCCTGATCAGGAGCCTCATGTGGCAGTAGTGACCTCTGAAGCTGTTAGGTGAGCAGATGACTGGGTTTGGTACAAGTCAGGCTCAGAATGGGCATGAGTCTGTTGGGTCTCTGCTCTGCACTGTTTCTGGAGACTGTTGTTTTTCTTCAAACTCTCTGTGTTATAATAAATAATACTTAATAAATAAAACTTTAATAAAATGAATCCAGAAGTCAGAGGAGGATTCCTCGCTGCATGTCACTTGGTGAAGCTGTGCTTGTTGGGAGAGGATGTGACAGTACCTCTGAGGTGTGAAACAAACCGTGTTTCCTGGAGGTGCAATAATGTTGTATGGGCAGTAACTCTCAGTGTAGGATTGAACTTCTGACAGTGAATTGCCACCACAATGCAAATAGAGAGAGAAAAGAAAGGCTTGCGGGGAGAGATGCTGTGTTTTACTGTGCCAAGTGTCCAGCTGGAAAACACAAAGCTTTGGAGTATTAAGGACTTCTGCATATGAAAGTGAATGGGAAGTTTTATTTGCTCTAACAGCCACAGTGTGGTACTTTGATTCCTGGATTTCATGGTGTTTGGGGAAGGATCTCCACCTTTCTTTTCTCCAGTCTGCTTTGGGAGATGAAAAGCAGCCTGTCTGCAGGGTAGGAAAGCTCTGCAGCTTGTTTGAGCAAGGGGAAACCAAGGAGCAGAACCTAGTCTTTAGGAATCATGCTAAAATTCACGGGGGTAAATCAGACAGGAGATAGAAGAAGATGTAGGGAAGCAAAATAGAGCAGGCAGACCACAGACATACCAAGAGGAGGAAACTAAAGAGCGAAGATGAGAGGTGTGGGAAGACAATTATATTTTATCTTGACTCTAGGCAGGTAGGAGGGGAGGTAACTAACAGCTCATGCTCTGAAAACACGGCAATGATGCTCGCTTTAATTAACAGGGATTACAGGAGTTAGCATTACCTGTAGTGCTTTGTTCAGCATCCTGTGAAGTTAGTAAAGATTAGTAGGTACCTCAAAAGACTAGTGGAACCTGGAAAAATTACATGGGATATAATCTTCCCCTTTCATAAAAGCATTTATTTGAATTTTTAAATATTATAAATCAATTTAAATCCTGACTCATTAGGTTTTTGTCTTCCTTTTGGTTCTGCACTTTTTTTGGCATGAAAAAACTGTACTAATGCAACATATTCTTGGATATTCTTTTTACCCAAGTGCCTGTCTAACCCATATTTAAGTCCTAATAAATGTCATCAGTAGCACCATTGCTCCATTTATGCAGTATGTGAAGTATCAATTTTCATAATCTTTAATAGATCTTTTTGATTTTTCATTTTTATACTTTAAAATTTGGCATCTTTAAGCTTTGCTGGTTTTATAATCAGATTGTGCATATTTCTAGTTTACTTACTCTGTTAATAATTTAAATATATTTTCTAGGTTTTGAAGCATTTTTCTTCTTTCTGGGATAAATAATAAAAATCCATCTAGTCTCTTCATAAAACAGATTTTCATTGCCCTAAATACTGGCTTTCTCTGAATACTCAAATTCCACAGAATCCATTTTTAATACAGGCTCCCAGCCTCTGCACTGTAATCCATCTGATGTATAGGGTCCAGCTACACAAATATAGTAGTTAAAGATTACCCTGTTTCTTATTATTGTCTAACTGGCTTTTCTTGCCGTAAATATGTGTCAAGGAGAAATCTGAAGTGATCTCTCTGCAGTAGTCCTTAGCTTAGTGCCCCTTCCAGGTTTATGCAACTAAGGAGACAGGTTTACTTGAATTTTTCTGTGGTGTGTAGTTCAATTGCATTCTGCAACTGTTAGTTTTTAGTAGCATCTGTCTTCTATGGTCATGGTGTAAATTCAGCTGGGACAGTTAGTTATCCTCTGCTGAACTCCTTTTTCCAAGTCTTGATTTAGCTAAAATAAATGCCCATCTGTCAACTGAATGTTTCAGTGTTTGGCCCTTTGCTTCCAGAGTTTGAGATCATTAGTAAGTTATTCATAAAAAACTTTAGTAAATATAATACTGCTGCCACTTCTGAACTAATGAAAAAAGCTGTATACTACAAAAGTCATGAGTTAAACCATTTCTAACCAGGTAATCTCATCAGCTTTCTGGTGTTCAGAGCTCATACCCAGGATGTTTTAGGCAGTCTCTGGTTTTGCAACTCTGGTTGGTAATAGCTGTCGTTTTCAGTGAGTTTCGTGTAGAATACTTGGGTCAATGCTACAGTTACTAATCTTTTCTCAAAGTACATGTGTGTGGGTGTCCTCTCCTGTCAAGTTGGAAACTAGCCTGGAAGCAAGGAAAAATGAGAAGAGTGCTCCCTTGGCTCCCATATGCTGTCCATGCCGTGGAGACTTGTTCCTCACTTGGACATTCTTCAGAACCCTGTCTTCAGTTGAGAAGTCCTGGTGTGGTGCCTGTCAGGGAAATCAATGCCTGGGAGTGGGGTGGGCCACTGGGAACAGGGCAGGAGGAATAAAAGGAGGGGGTGGCACCCACAAGAGCAGAAAGATGCTGGGATGCACGTCAGCAAAGCTTGTCTAGACTAGGGGTGCAGAAGCTTAGAAAGGAGATGTACAGATTGGTATTCATTTATATGTGTTGGGAGGTTAAGGTTTCAAACCAAACATATTTTCATCTGTTATTCTGTAAATTGAAGAATAGGAATTGACAACATTAGTTTCTGCCATCATGGCCTTACCCATACATACAGCTTAGTAATTGTTTATGTGTGCATGGTCCTGTACACCTTGACAATCTTGATCATACCCAAACATTAAACAATGTAGTGACCAGCATCTCTGGAATACGATGCCTTGACGCTCAAAATCTGATTCCTCTTTTTTCTCACAAATTACTGTAAAAGGTAGTAGCGAAGCTGTTAAAATTCAAATACTGTGATGTGTAAGTGCAAGCTAAATTGAACCAGAGTCCTTAGAACCTGTAAATAACATGAGACTTGAGAGTTTGTAAAAAATCCACAGGTCATTGAAAACTCACTTAAACTGCATGTGTCAAAATGTGAATCTTGCAGGCAGCTTTCTGCATTGCTTGGTTCTTACATTATGAAATAGGAAGTTCCTTTTAGGTGTTTGCAATTCATGTTAAGAAATTGATTTCTGGAATGTTGGTGTTGTAGAAAAGGGAGTATCTCAAACAGTTAATCCTTTTGCTGATTACATATGCAAAAGATGATGCAAGTGTGAAAGCCAAGCTTGTGAAGACAGAGGACCTTTGCTGAATAGTGTATGAGAGGATTGGAAATTCTTCCTAGGAAAATACTGCATTTATCAGCAGGAATCCGTCAACACATTTACCTTTGTGAACATTGCTGAATACTTGATACTTGCACGTTTCATCAATTTCTAATCCAAATTGACTCCATGCTGGAGTCACAATATCTATCAGCAAACAAAAGCATTAGTTTGGCAATATACTTGGATTTGTAGCTGGAAAGTTGTGTTTTAAAGTTCTTTGGAGAGACTTGGCTGGGAGATGTTGCTGATGTAAAAGGTCTGCTTCTGAAATGGTTCCGATGAGGTAGTCTTTTGGCTGGAGTCACCATGATACATGCATAGAATTGGGAAAAAGTTGTTGATTTGCTTACCTTGGACAAATAGTAAAATGATAATGGAAATTGTAAAAATCAAAGGGAAACCTATGGTAGTCTGGTTTGTAGTTTTCAAAATGCAGTATACTCAAAAGAAAAATGGGCATATAGCATGGAGGACTAAGTGTTAAAATACAACTTGTGTGTTAAAGTTGGGATAGAAAACCCACTGTTGTAATTAAGTCTTTAAAATCTGGTAACATATATTGCAAATACTAATAGTGCATGGGTTTTCTTGTGCTTTTTGAAATATGAAATGCATAGGAAAGACTTGGTTTGTAGCACAGAAATCTTGGCTAGAGAGAGAGGCATAACAAAATTCCACTGCTTAGAATAATTTAATTTGCTTTCTTAAAAAAATTGTATGTTTTCTTTTATTGTTAATTTTCAAGGAAAATCAGGTTTAATTATTTTCCTTCTTTACTGATGTTAGAACTAAATATTTGATACTTTACATTTTAGTGTTGACACACACACAAGCTCATTTGAACGGTGACTTTCAGTAAATATACACATTTTTATTTGTATACATTGACTTGCTTTCTTTTGATGTAGGATGCCGTTACTACTGTGAAAAGCTGTTTTATCTTTCTTGATTATCAGTGGCTTGCTGTAAGACATTTCGTATTCAGGGTTGAAGTGTGACTCTGCTGTTTCAGGCAGTATAAAAGGTATTATCTTTTCTGTAAGCTGAGGTGTAGTTTGCATTGAAATTGAAGTTTCCCTGACTTTGTGTATAAAATGAAATTTTAAATGTCTGGAGTGTGGACATGGTACCACCACCTGTATTGATGCTTTTAAGTCTTTTCCTCAGGGTGGAAGGGGGTGGGGGAAGGAGAGGGATATTTCTGCTTCTTTCCACCTTTTTTTCTGCTCTGAGCACCTTCTGCCTCCAGACCCCTTCCCAAAGCAGAAATGCTCTAGTGGGGGTTTTGGACTAGCTCTGAAGAGGGGTGTGCTGCCCTAGGGTAGCCAGAGCAGAGGGTTGTACACAGAATAAGTGTTGTGGCTATGGAGGTAATAACCATTCTTTATATTTGGTATTTCGAGTTCTGTATGATACAGTAGCATTGCTGTATAATTTCCTTCTATTTTGAAGTTCTTTTTTATATCAAATATTTTCATATCAGTACTTACAGAAGAACTGAAAAGTGATTTTCTCAGATCAGTGCAGAATTTAACAGGCATTGCACTCTGCCTACGTGCATGGGTTTGGAAGTTATGCAACCTCTTTTTATAGAGTTGTGTGTTCTGGTGATCTAGGTTTGCTCAGTTAATATTTAGAAATATCAGTGTATTAGGAGCTGGATATGATAAAAAAGTTAGGTCGTGGCAAACTAATGCATACCTCTAAATATAAAAACATTTGTGGTAAGGTTCAAGTAAAAATGGCTTCCATCATTTTGTATACTGGCTTTTAAATTACTGGGTGGAAGAGGCTAAGTTGCTGTGACGTAGAGCCATACACAGTGTGGTGATGGAAAGAACTTGCATGGAGATGTTGCATATTTAGTTCGGGCAAAGACAACTGAGAACTGAGTGCCCAGCACAGAAACAATTGCTGTTGGATATCTGCAGACTGCAGCTGGGGGGAGAGGGAGGGCTGTAACAGGGCATGTTGTCACCTTGGCACTGAGGGAGTGCCCTTCCTGACATACTGACAGGTCGTTATTCCAAATTGCAGAGGTGCTAGGTCATCAGAGTGCAATTGCTCAGGTTTTTGTAGGGTGAGCAAAATGCATTTTTTCCTGTTCTCATTGTTGGAGGAGACTGGACTTGTTTTTCAGAAACATTACACACAGAAAAATCTACCCGAGGCAAACACCTGGCATGAAAAGAATTTGCCTGAATACTAATAATTTGGCAACATTTAATAAGCACATTATAACAGTATGTAGTAATGGGAATTCAGCTGCAGTGATTACTGCCAGATCCACCAAGAGTAATGGACTTGCATACCAACCCAGACTTACAACAAATATTGTGATTGTAGGTAACTAAATGACCATGGAATCTGGAGCAGAGAACCAGCAGAGTGGAGATGCAGCCGGTACAGAGGCAGAAACCCAACAGATGACAGTACAGGCACAGCCACAGATTGCAACGTTAGCCCAGGTATAAAAATCATATGGTGTAATAGTTTTACTTATGGTTAATATTTTTAAGAGGGATAATGTCTGCTCACGGGCCTGAGAGAAGATTCTATTGATACCATTCTGAAACACATGTGATGTATAGTTCTTTTAATATTTGTCTTCACATCTTTAAAGCAGTAGAGATTTTTGACTTCCTATCACATTAGGCTGTGTTAGTTCTGAAGAACTGTATGTGTGTAAATTGTGTAATGTTAACACAGTAATGAGTAAAAATATTTCTAGCATTCTTTACCACAACGATACCACTGAAAGGTATTCATTTCAATACATGTAATCTACTGTCTTTTTTATATTGACTGCATTGTCTTGCTATTGTGTTTTCTGTTAAAAATTTGTCTGTAGTAGTCAGTTTAATTCTGAAGAAAACAAACTGAATATGTAGACAAATAATGCAGCAAATACAATATTTTATCAGATGGGATTAATATTATGAGCATTATAATCAAGTGGAACAATCTGGCACTTGACAGCTCATGCTACCCTGTTGTCTCTGGAGTTTCACAGAATTGTTGGCAAGTTAGAGACAGAACTAGATCATTTGTTGTCCCCAAATTATTTTGGAGAGATAAGAAACACAATCCCAGCTACATCTCTGATTTTGGAACTGGGTTTCATTTTTGACTACACTGATGGTTGGCAGAAGCAACCCCATTGTATAAATGACTACAGAATCTGTTTGGCTCTCTTCTGTAACCATTTAATTTGAAAACTAATTGTAAAAAGAACGAACAGGTGTTTTTGATCTCATAGTTTATGGAATTGAGTGTCTTTTAAGTATCACAAGTGTTAAATCACTTAACATTTTATAAATGACTAGTGTCTTTTTAAAGTCATTGCACCTTTTGGTAGTTCAGAGATTTCCAAACAAGTCCTGCCCTCTGTAGTCCGTACATTTCCATTCAAGTGGTAGTGTAGGGATTGGAGCTGTTTAAACGCACAAGGTGATCTTGTTGGGTGAAGCTGTAGTGTGAATTTACAAGCCACCCGCTGCCCTGCACCAGCTTGCCTCTTTGGGCAGTTTTCTCACTGTCTAACTTAGGCACAGGATGTAGGTGGTGTGAATAATACTTCAATGTGAACTGAGTGGAAGTAGTTTATTTCTCTTGCAAAACCAGTTAACTGCTGCTCACTTGATGTGCTTTATGGTTCAGTCCAGAGAATCAAGAATGTTTTACATTTATGTGCTAACATGCCAAGCTCCAGGGAGCTGAACAAGTATGTAGTGGGTAGAATGCACTTGGACATAATTATCCCAGTACTTGAATGAGACTTTTTTCCATGTAAGAAAACACTATACAGGTGTGATTAAAATCCACGTGAACCACCGTGTTGTCATTCTATTATTTGCACCTTGGTTTTTCCCCAGCTTGTACAGAGTTTGTAGAGGTGATAAAACAGTCTAAACATAATTCCTTGTGTTGTTCACATCAGTGTTATGTTACTATGATATTTTTAATATGTGAAGTGGCAGTGTTTGGCATTAGGGATTGCCCTCAGAGGCCTAGCCAAATCTAAATAATTAATTATATCAATTTAATTCTTCCATTATTTCTTGTATTATTATCTTGTAAGGTCACCTCTCTTACAAGCTTAGTTTAATTGCTGCATTTTTAGTGAGTTCAGGGTAGTTTTCAGAGTCAAAAGGAAACTCGTCCCAGTTCCACAAGGTATGAGTCAGAGACATGTGCGGAAGTTACACTGCTGTGGGCTTAATCCAACCACAGTGGCCTCCAGTTGATCAGCTTTGCTGTCATTGCCAAGGACTGTTTAGTCAGACATACATTATTAAGAAAGGTCGCTTGGTAAAGGAATATAATTTGCCAGAGGAAAGTGCTCTCATGTTAATCTCAGCCCCAGTTTCTCTCAGATGCGAGCTAAGTAGCACCATGTAATGCTGCAGCTGCTTTCCTGAAAGGAAGGTAAAAGCAAATGCAAATTGGTGGATTAGGGAGAGACAGCTGTGGAGGAGAGAGGTCTGTGTAATTCCCTTTAATTTTGTTGTTAAGCAAGGTTTCATTGTAAGTGGTGGATGTTTATGGAAATTCAGAGATCAGCTATTGCAGCTTTTTGAGAACCACGTGTTCACAGGGACAGCAGAGGATTTTCTTCTGCATCCAGTACATAGCAGCCCTTTGAGATTAGGTAGGACAGCAGTGCAGCCCTTTCTTGCACTGCAGCTGTGTGGATTGAAATTTTCTTAAATGCTGTTGAACTCTGGAGGATTGATTGTTAGGTTTTCCAGACTTGGGTGACTAGAGGAAAGATGGCAAGTCAGTGACCCATGACCTGGCTGAGGTCTGCTAGAGCAGCTTATGCTTGCCTGCAGTCCTTCCCTGAGTGCCAGGACGTGTGGGAGGGACACACACTGTGGGCATGGCAGCCCTGACACCCTGCAGCCTTTCAGGAGCCCCCAGCCCCAAACAGAGGCATCATGTCAGCAGAAATTGGGGGTTCTGGATGTGCACTGGGCATTGGCCCAGCTGTGGAGCAGCCTTGGTATGTGGCACTTCAGCTACCCCAGAGTAGTTCTGTGGCCTGCCAGGGTGAGCCTGCCCTGTGAATAGCTTTGTGTGGCTACCACTGTCTCCAAAGCCCAAGCCCTAATGTGCCATGCTGAGGTCACCAGTGTATCCCTGTTGGCATAGCTGCCATGCCTGCAGGTCTGTCCTAGAGAAACACAGTTCTGTATAAAATCTGGGTAATTTTTCCTCATAGAAATTATTCTTGAAACTAGAGTTTGTGTTGACCTGTTACACAGTAATCACAATGCTGCCTACAAAATACTTATTTCCACTGCATACTCATGGGGTTTTTCTGTCTGAACACATGGTCAGTTTTCTTCATTTACATGCACTTTGCCAGCTATGAATATGGCTTAATCAGGAGAAAATGAAAGGTATGATTCTCTAAAAATGTTAAGTTCTTACATCTGGCAAACTCTTTGCACTTTCCTGAGTGAGAACTAAAATAGCTCCACTCCCATGTGTTTCTGCCTCTGACTCAGCAGTGTCTGTAGGAGTACACCCGAGTCTGAGCAGTATCCAAGTGAAGTAAGTGAAAGGTAATGATGTGTTTGTATCAGGTTACCTCAAAATAGAGGCAGTTGTGTTTTTCTTATTCTTGTCAGTGATTTTACGAGCTATGTTTGAGCCTGCAGAAATTCTGCATTAGATTATTTTGTGAAGTAGGTCAGGTGTTGGGCTCAGGCAGTTCAGGGGGTTTTATATTACACTGAAACAGTTGGGTCATCTGACTGGGGTCTAGAAGAGGGGTAGTTCTTTCACCAAAACAATTACTGAACTAAGGAGATTTTGCAATAACCTAATTTATGCTCACTGTCTCTTCTTTGCAGGTATCTATGCCAGCAGCTCATGCAACATCTTCTGCACCCACGGTGACCTTAGTTCAGCTGCCCAATGGGCAGACAGTCCAAGTGCATGGAGTAATTCAGGCTGCCCAGCCATCAGTTATTCAGTCTCCACAGGTCCAGACAGTTCAGGTACTGACTGAAGAGATTCCTAATATGTGAAATGGGCCTTTGAAATAGGCCTGTCATTGCACTGGTTTTAATGTATTTGGGTCCTGGATTGTGTTTTTGCAAATCTGTACAGTATTTGCTACTCTGAGTTTTTTTTTCTCTTCTGGCTTAATCACTTTTCATTTTCAAACATTGCTGAGTTTCATTTCCCTCTAGAATTTGTTCAGTGAGTTTAACAGCTTTATGGTTTTTCTTACAGTATTACTCTGCTTCTTCTCTCTGCTGTATTTCCATACATTTTTATTGAGTAAGAGTTCATATGATTCTGAAGATAACAAAAGAATGAGTTTTTTTTTAAATAATGTAGTTTTTAATAATTAATGAGGCCAGTATTCCAGAATGAGAGTCTGCTGAGTAAGAAATATTTGCATTGGTTTACAAAAACAGTTTCTGTATGTTACTGGTTCTTAAAATAAACCTATCAGTCCTCACATAGAAATGGTTTTAAAATGTGCTCATTGAGTGTTGTGTGCTTTGTATAAAGCCTTGGCATTTTCTCTTCTGTAAAGCAAGACAGGTAATGCAATATGGTGAGGCAGCGTGGAGATAGAGGAGACAAGTAGTCTGTAATCTTTAGAACCTCTAACTTGCTTTTTATTAACTTGAAGTTCAGTGTTGCTGAATGCAGAAATTGTTTGGTGTACAGCAGCTACACAGGACAAGGACTATACAATATTCATTTGCTGTTAGAACAATGAGCTCAAAAAATGTTTAATTTCAACAAGTAGATGTTGACTTTTTGATATAGATATTCAACTGAATATTATTTTTAAAAATAAAGTATGCGTAATTTAAAACAAGGCCATTCTGATAATCCTTATTTTTTCCTTCTCAGCTTCAGTGCTGAGTTTGTGGCAGGCCTCTACCATCCTCAGCCACTGCTGTCAAAAGTTTAGAGTTTTAATCTATCAGAGGTGAGCAGTTTTTAGATAAGTGCACAAGTTGCTACCCTGGAGGTAGAAGATAAGAAACTGACAATGAAGCCATGCTTGGAATTCATCTGGTTCAATGCAGATCCAATATGTTTTGATATTCAGAGCCCAGTAGTTCAGTCAGCCTTGGACATACTCAGGCCCTCTATCTGACGATTGTGAGATGTGGGTGCAAGCAAGATTTTTTAGCCTTAAGAAATCTTCTCTGCAATGCATAAATTGTCAGGATGTGAGCTCTGTTTCTAACATAAGCATCATTAGCTTTTATATATTTTGTCATGCACATTTCGCATTTTAAATAATTAATTTATTCTAATATGATTTTTATTTTAGCTTTCCTACATAAACATTTTGCTTTTTTTAGCCCAGATATTCAGAATTGCAGCACTACATTATTTTTTAATATCTTCATATATGACATTTTCCTGGCAATTTCCCCCATAAAAGGCAATCTCTCTTTAACATATCTACCTCATTATTTATAAATTGATGTTTTTTCAGTATTTTATTCTTTGTTTCCAAACGTTTCTGCTACCTTAATTTTGTTTACTTATCCTCTCCTTAAATTTTAGTAAAAAATCTATTTCCTTGCAATGGATGAAAACAAAACATCATGGAAGGCAAAAACCATATGGTACTAATGTTTATGTTTTCTTATTGGATTATTTGAATGATAAAGAACACTCTGATGGGTTGATCGCTGACTGGTCATTCTTTCCTGGATCTATTACTAAGCAGCAACTGTCTGTTCATTGTCTAGATAGAGTACTTGAATTTGGGTGTTTTTCACAAGATGTCGGCATTTCCTTGAAATAAAGGCATTGGAAGTGTCTTGTTAAATTTGATTGTTGTTCTTATTTGCAGATCTCCACTATAGCAGAAAGTGAAGATTCGCAGGAATCAGTAGACAGTGTCACAGACTCACAGAAACGAAGAGAAATTCTGTCCAGACGACCCTCCTACAGGTATGGAGGTTAAAGCAGAAGCATCTTGTTTGATGGAAGGGTGCATTCACATGGAGATGCAAACAGTGGGATTGTATTTTTACTATTTTTAGATTTACCACTTAACTGAAATCTCTCTTCTATAATGTCTTGGAATTGGAATATGGAATATGTCCGTGGAATAGGATGCAAAGAGATAAGCAAATAGTGGGAGGAAGAAACTTTGGCAGTTACACTCACTTAAGACAGAAGTGAGCTGAGAATATGCTAATTGCCACATTTCAGAAAATTGAGGTATCCTTGTGATGGATGCCTTAGAAATAGCTTTAATGAATACTTAATATACAAAATTCGCTGAAGCTTTGCAAAAAGCAATTTCTGTGTAATCTGAAGTCTGCAAAAAATCAACTCCACTGGTTTTCATTATTGTTGAAATGCTAGCAGCAATCAATCTTAATTCCTGTCTCCCATGAGACTTAAGGAAGTTGTGATGTTCCATAGCTCAGAGAGAATTTTTGCTTGAGCAAAAAGCTTGTGTTTAAAGTTAAGTAAGTGTGTGAATTGAATATAGTGAAAGGCATCTAGTGTCTCTATTTCTCATGGTAAATACCTCTGGCAATACCAGCTGAGGTTCTCCTTCACGTGGTGTGTCGTGTTACTTCATTAACTAAGCCTTTGTACAGCTTTTTGTGTCTGTACTATATCCCACTTTCATTCTTAAAATATGCTAAATAGCATTAAGGAACAGCTCTGGGGTTCAGTAGGTTTTAAGAGAGTTCCTCCTGCTTTAGAAAATTCAGATGCTCATTTTTTCTCTATGAGCATAGCCTTGAAAATAGAAGCTGGGCCGTAGGCCTGAGCATATCTCAACCATGATACTTTTTTAGCCCTTGGGAGATTATTGTCTGCCTTCTCCAGCAGCCTTCAAGGCTGTTCTGCCAAAGGTAGTGAAAATCAATGCTGAAGATCCCTAGCCATAATAGATCTGGGAAAATACTTCTATTTGTGAGGAGCGGTGTTAACTTCAAGGCTGCCAGAGATTCCCTTCAGTCTGCTTCTGCAGCAAGACATTTGATTTTACTATATATGGAAGAGTGGCTGTATATGGTGAGAAAGCAGAGCTAAGTAAACAAACAGCAAAACTGAGAAGAGGGTGCTTGTGCATGCTGACTTCTCATTGACATGGACTCCTTTGCATGCACTGGTGCCACAAGACAGCCTCTGTCTTCAGACCAGATCATGATGACACACAACACTTGGTAGCTGTAAGACTTGTATATGCAGCTCAGACTCTGGGCTGGTGTTGGTTAGATCAGAAAGGCTGAGCCAGACTACTGCTGTCTTTAGTGACTTCCCAGCTGGCATTATTAAACCTGCTGTAACTGGCCCCAGAAACCAGATAGGTGCAGATATGTTCACAGAATTGAAAGCTATATATCTTCCACAAAAGCTCGTCTGTGATTCTGCTGCTAAAGTACATCATGTATTCCATGTCAGTTCATAGTTCCTATATTTATAAAGCTGTCACCTTATCTTTTACCTTAAATCCATCTTTATGATGGCAAAGGTAGGTTTTAACCACGATGTCATAATGACATGAGGTTAAAAAGTTATTTTTTATCTCCTTGAATTTTGTTCTTCATCATCCCTGCTCTCTCCATATTTTTTCGTCTGTTTTATTCACTAGTTTCTGGTCTAACACTGAGATTGCAAACTCTTTGGATGTGAATTTTTTATTTGTCCAATGGTTCTTCGCACAGTGCTGTGCAATGCTGGGGTTTCTTGCATGCATACAAAGTCCAAACAGCAACAGCAAAACTCTGTTGGTCAAGCTGCTAAGCAGAATGACTGCTCTCCCCAGATAGCTTCATGCAGGTGTTCTGGCTCCCACAGCCTTAGGAGGCTTGTATAAGGAAGTGGTATTGTCTTGGAACTTGGGGTCTACAGCTGTGTTTGCTTCATCCCACTGAGTTCCAGTGCCAGTCTACTGGAAAACAAAGGAGGAGAATTACAAAAAATATTGCCATTTACCTAAGGGCATTTACTACTTTTTGCAGTGACATAATAGAATATGCCACCAGTGAAAAGGGCTTGCCAGTCCTCTGAGGAAGGACAGTGTTTGATCTCAGTGATGCAAATTGAAATGACTGCTGTGGTCAGTCTGCAGTCATGTTCAGTGGGACCTGAAGCAGAGATTTTTTTTTACTTTGGATAATTAGCTTATGGAGATAATGAAACAATCTGTTCTTCCCTTTATATGTGAACTTTCTCAGGCAAGGCACCTGTGAACATAACTGTGAGACTCTTCTCAAACACTGGGTATTGTCTCCCAGGCAGGTGTTAAATTATGAACTGCTGGCTCTCTGCAAGCATTCCTGCTAACTCCCTTGGTATTCAGCTCTCTGGCTGAGGTGTTTATAGTCTTTGAAATGGAGCAGTTCCCCCAATGTAAGTGAGGAGACACTTCTGCCTTTTTTTTTCCCCCAAATGTTTATGTAGCTAAAAGCAGGAAACAAATAAAAATGGATGAGAGAAACGTGCTCTGAAGAAAAAGGGAAGGTTGTAATAGCTGTATCGTGGGTTTTGACAAGCACAGCTTTTCTGTGCTGGCTCCCTTTGCCCATCAGTGCTTGGCATTTTGAACAATCCTCTCCAATAAGAGTTTGAAGATAGTGTGTGGTTTTCATTCTCCACTCATACTTTCTTTGCTGGCTTGCTGCACTTCTCAGTTTTCCCCAGCACTGTGTATCAGATAGACTATTTTCCTCCCCCAATTTTTATTAAAATCTCTACAACACACTGTCTTTGCCAGAAAAATTTTGAATGACTTGTCCTCAGACGCCCCAGGAGTGCCAAGGATCGAAGAAGAAAAGTCTGAAGAGGAAACAGCAGCACCTGCCATCGCCACTGTTACGGTGCCAACTCCCATTTACCAAACCAGCAGTGGGCAGTACAGTATGTAGTCTGAATTTCTCAGTGGTGCTAGTAAGTGGGGATGAGAAGATGAAGAACTATTATTTCTATAACTGTTGTTTAGCCTAGGACAAAGCAGGAGTTGAAAAAAAGTTACTTTATTTTGACTGTTAACCAGGCCTTTTAAACATTTCTAGTGTAAGTGTTTGAAAGGCTCAATTAACATTTTGGGACTGCTTGCCACATAGGGCAGCTAATGCATCCTGAGGCAAAACAGGAATTAACCATCATGCTGTTATGAACGCCTTCACTTCAGGAACTGGATGGGGGAATTCAGAAGTTTCTTATTTTTCTTGGCAGGTCGTTAACACTTGTTCACAAAACTCTAACCTTATCATTAGAAAAAAACCATTACAGTCAGCAAGTACATTTTTAGAAAGTCCTGAAAAAATAAGGTCAACAACCTTAATACATGTCATAAGTATATGTTTCTGTGTTTTCTTTATTTGTTAGATTTTATAGATACAGTGTTTTTATTTGAAGAATGAGTGAGGATATGGCAGTAAAGATAAGACACGTGCTCTCTCACACTAACACATAGAGTAGTAGACATATACAACACATACAAAAGGGAGAAAGAACACTTGTTTACATCTGTCTCTTAAAATCTCTTTAAAATTTTGTATCTCTGTTTACTCCTTAACCCCTTTGCCTTGTACTCTGCCTAATTTTATTGAAACGGATGTGGTTAATTCTAATTCCTATTATAACTTCCTATTAACTGTGTGTTCAGACACTTGAGATTTTGATGTGCTGTATGTAGGAACACAGTGAAATTCTATGAGTCACAAAAGGGGCAATGTCCCAGTATACCTGCATGACAGGATTGAGGGTAAGAAAGGAAAAAAGCCAACGAAGTTAAGACTGCCTGAACCAAACTACCTTTATGAATGAAAAAACAGCTAGGAAGGGTCTGAGGAAGTTTTGCAGAAGGGGGGAAACAATCAGAAGAAAAAAAAAAGCCAAATCAAGAAGAAAGTGAAACACAAGATGGATAGCACTAGAAGCAGAGGAGACTGAAGGCCATAAAGCACAGAAGATGAGAGGAATTTCAGATGAGTAGAAAAAGTAAGGACTGAGAAAAATACCTAAACCAAACAAGAAGAAAATCTTAACAAATTAAAAAGTATTCCCTGGGGGTGGATTCCATGTGATTCTGTTTTATTAGAAAAACTAATCTGTATTTTAAGCGGTGGGCTTTGGCCCGCACAAACATTTGAAAACTTACCTTTCAAAGGATGATTTCTTTCATGTACATTGAAGCCATGTGTTTGATTTGGGGGTGTGTAAGGTTTCAAAGAATTTAGTGTAGATCAGTATTCTTCCATACTTAGGTTTAGTACTGTAAGTTAATGAGTGAATTAGTGTCTTAAATGCTGGGTTGATTTTTTTTTTTTTTTTTTTTGTCTACAGTTGCCATCACCCAAGGAGGAGCAATACAGTTGTCTAACAATGGCACAGATGGAGTACAAGGTCTGCAGACATTGACAATGACCAATGCAGCTGCAACCCAGCCTGGCACCACCATTTTACAGTATGCACAGACCACAGATGGACAGCAGATACTTGTTCCCAGCAACCAAGTTGTTGTACAAGGTGAGGAACTTCACAGCCAGTCATTCTGTGGAACATTTTCTCTATGCAGATATAAGTTGCCAGCCTGATTCTTTCAAATGTGTCAGGAAACAGAATTAACAGCTTTGGCACAGGTAAGTCCATAAAATTATTGAAATTCTGGACAAAGCTATTTGTCATATTTTCTTGAAGCATTTTCCTTTAGATTGGTAAAATTGTGGCTATTTGAGGTTTATTATATTTATTTTTGCTTTTCCATGCTGTATTTCCTGCATTTTGTCCACAAAAATTTTTTATATGTTCTGCAAAAACCAATACCACTTCAGAGTTCTGAGTTCTCCCATATGTGCAGCAATAGGAAATTTAAAACAAGCATTAAAGATAGGAGAGAAGGATGTTAAGGGGCACTTTAATTTATTAGTAATTTTTCCCCTTTTTCAATTTCAAGTCATAATTTCTTCCTACTGCAACTGTTGTAACTAGTCACTGAGTGACTCACTCAATCAGTGAGTCTTGGAGTCATAGAACAACTTAGGAGAGTGCCTTATGTGATCATTTGGTCTAGTCTTCAACTTGGCAGAGCTGCTTTCACTTAGAATAAGTTGTGGGGAGCTATTGTATCAAAATACATTTTTGGTTTATTAAAAATTGAGGAGTATTACAAAATTTTTATTTGAAAAGAAAGGAAGTGTGCCCCTGCTTCTATGACTGTGAAGTAGTTGATTTGAAAGTTATCCAGTGAAGAGTTTACCAGGCATCAGTAAAAATGCATCACAGAGTACTATTGTTGCATTGATCTTTGGGTTTTTGTGTTCTTAAGGACATACTATTTCTTTAGGTGGTATTTTTGTTTCTTATGAGCTCAGGCAAAATTAACACACTCCTAAGATTACAATAAATAAAATAAAAGAAAGCCAAGACCTTGCTTATTCTAGAGAAGCAGTAGAGTGTACTGTCCATCTCTTGTGGGAGTAAATGCTACGTTTTTACGCCTTTTTTTTCTATGCTGAGTCCATACACGTGCAGCTCCTCTTTTTCCAGAAAGGCATTTGGAGCATAGCTAGAAATAGTGACCCCATCCTTCTCTAGAAATGCTAGAACTGCCCGAAAACCAGAGAAGTACAAAGAAATACAAGGGGGAAGGAAGCACAGCTGTACCACAAGACCAATCAAGCTACCAAGCACAAGTGAAGACTTCTTCAGCAGGAATGCCCAAAACCTTGCACACATGAATAAACTAAGCCTGAGGTAGCAGTGATGATGCAGATGATGGCTGTCCCTCCTGAGCAGTGGCCCAGAGTTAGAGACATGACTGTGTTAGAGAGATGAGTTGGTGCTCTCCAGTGCACATGTGACAGCACTGTCACCAGCCTGATGCCATGTTCCCATGTCCCTGCAGCTGCCTCAGGAGACGTGCAGACCTACCAGATCCGCACGGCGCCAACCAGCACCATTGCACCAGGAGTAGTCATGGCATCGTCCCCAGCACTTCCGACCCAGCCGGCAGAAGAGGCCGCGCGGAAGAGAGAAGTGCGTCTAATGAAGAACAGGCACGTACATTCACATCGCTTTTTTTTCCCAGTCAGCTCTGCATAGGCCTAGAGTGTCAAGCACTAAGAGTCCTGATCTTTCCTAGTCATGTTATGAAATGCTTAATGAAGAATTTGCCTTTATTTAAAGATGTAAAGCAAAAGTGCACATCTACTAATGCTGTGTATTGCGACTGTGAAACCTTGAGTAAGGTGTCAGACTCATTCTGTGAGGTGTGTGAATTTGGTTGTTGCAGTAAAGAGAAAACTAACTGGTGACACGTGTATGACTGCAGATATGTTCTTACAAACACCAAGATGAGTTACTTTTTTTGAGTTAGTACATTCATGTACTTTCCTGGATTCTTTCCCTTAGCCTTCTGTATGCATTCTCCTTGCTGCTGGCCCACATGTGCTCTTCGTGAGTACTTTCTTGATTGTTTCACTTGTTCTTTTAGCTACTTTGGGTTTTCTCCTCCAGGGCAGAAAGGCTTAAGCAAAGGCTAATTGAGCAGCTATTCCTTTTGATTGAAGTCCTGTGGAGCCAGTAGTGGCAGCAGAGAGGCTAAAAGAAAGGTAAAGACTTGATCCTGTAGGATTTAGTGTGTGAGGAGGAACAGCTAAGCTTTAGAGGTGGGAGTGGGTGGAGGTAGCAAAGGAAGGGAGCAGTAGGGAGAAGTTGAGCAAGATGCTCCTGAAGTCTGTTGCTGTGGGAGTTGGGAAGGGGCAGGCCTGAACTGGCCCATCACACCAAGCTTGAACTCTTGCCCACAGGCCACAGATTGGAGCCTGTGTGTTACACTGCGACACTGAGAACCCAGTGCTTCCTGCCCTTCTGAGCAGGGAAAGCCCCCTGAAAGCCTTGTTAACTTCATCTGTCAGTCTGAAAAAACTGATGTGGTACAGATTCATTTATCTTCTCTAGGTTGCTATGCTGTGAACACAATAGAAACTTACTTGAGCAGACCCAGTGCTTATACAACGGACTTTAATGAAGTAAATAATGCTGAACAGGAGAGTTCACTTTTTTATAAGGTTTTTGTGCAGAATGTCATCCATCTCCCTTTTTATATAGTTTTCTCATACCAGTGAATAGTAGATATCACCCTTTCAGGCTCTGCATTTGAAAAAAAAATTAATTAGAATCACAGAATACCCTCATTTAGTCATCAGTCTTATTCCAGTAAAAGAAAGCTTTTGTGTTTGTGAAAGCCAAGAAAAACAATGGGGAATTACCCCACTTGAGTTAAATTGACAGCTTTTGCAACAGTATCATGTTGCATGTGGTGCTTTTAGCCTGTCTGCTTAATAGATATTTGCAAATCTAAGCTCCATAGCAAAGTGGGGAAAAAGGATAGAGAGGCAGATGGTAAGATGGTACTTACTGGAGGATTATAGTGTAAATATTCATAGACATTATTGTGCAAATTTTCTGTATACATTTTTAAAGCTCTGTTGTAATTCAGTAAAACACTATTCATAATAAACAACTAGCACACACAGACTTGAGGTGGCTTAATATATAAAGCCTAAGGGGGAAAAAAATCACAGAAAGAAAATGTTGTCACCCAAGGAGACATGTTAATAGTTTGCATTGGGAGGCACTTCCTGATCCACTAGTACTTAATCTTTTGGTAACAGACTAAAATTACTTAAATTCTAAATGTTACACATGGTTTACTGAAGCTGCAGGCATGTGAAATTGTATTTGTGGGAGTGACAAATGGATACCTGAGTCCTTACAGGGCTTACAAACTATGTTTTCTTCATCCTGTCTCATTTGGGAGCTGAACTTCAGAAATCACTTTAGAGGCTTCTTATCAGTTAAGTCCTGGAATTCATTCTGTTTTTACAGCTACTATTTTTCTAATAAGGGGAGGAACTGGGTTCTGATTTGTCCTCTGATTCCCCAGAACACTGAATGTCTCACCAGTGTGTGTAGTGTTGCAATGAAAGGTCACACAGACTCTTATTTTTGAAGCTGTTCTGCTTTGCACCTAAGGGTTCAGGGCAAATGAGTGTTTATTTCCATGTGTCTGCAGAGTGCTGCTTGGACAAGCTGCACTGCAGGAGGAGAGCCCTCTGCCTGGGCTCCCATCTGCCTGTGGCATTTAGCCTTGTGCTTACTTTGCGCATTGGTGCCATTATATTGCAGTGCAGAGTAGTTCCTGCCTTGGTGTTCCTGTCTTCAGGATGCTCAGCAGCATATTAATACCTTCTGGTATTTTTCACTGGTGTTCTTGGTGTGTTACCAAGTTATCTACAGGCAGCTCACTCTTTACAGGCAGAACTTAGAAGTTTGACTGTCTTGAGGTCTGTTTTTTGCATAGCTGACAGGGACTAAAGAATTACATGGTTCCTGCTGTTTGTGATTTTTTAAGTTTTATTTCCATCATTAATATTATCATTGCAGTGATGCAGACATTATTAAAATGGAAGTGTTGCTCAAGAGCAAATACATGAATGCTCTAAATACAGCACTTTTTTACACCAGTTGATCATGTTGTTGGACTGCAGCAAAGGGAAAAGTTAAAGGTTGTAAAAAGAGTAATAGGTTATAATAAAGTCAAATTATTGCAGCAGTATTTGACTCAGCCTAAAGGCCCCAGTGTAAATCCTGCAAGCAAAATCTTACCACTGAGTAGGACCCTCTACTCACAGAAATAATAATAATAATTTTATTGGTGCTGTCTGAGTGGGATCTGTGTGTTGAAATGATATGTGGATCTTGAGTGTGTGTGATTTGTGAGGAGCAGTTGTTATGGACTCAATGTTTTTTCCTCACTTGCATTTCTTAACTATACCTCCATATTTTGAAAATGGCAGTACTAGTAAAGGTTTGCCTGAAAACAGTTAGGTAGCCCATGTCTACAAGTGGTTGTTCTGGATTTGAATGGCCTTTTTTGCTTTACAGAGAGGCAGCACGTGAATGTCGCAGGAAGAAGAAGGAGTATGTGAAATGTCTAGAAAATCGAGTGGCTGTACTTGAAAACCAAAACAAGACACTGATTGAGGAGTTGAAAGCACTTAAGGACCTTTACTGCCACAAATCAGATTAATTTTGGACTGTCATTTTCACTTGTCCAGGTGGGATAGAGACTGGTTCTGGCTATACCCAGAAAGACAAAGTAAACTTTTTATTTTCTAAACATTTCTTTTTTTCTATGCGCAAAACTGCCTGAAGCAACTACAGAATATACTTCATCTGTGCTTTGCATCAAACTGTGAATGTTCAAGTACTTGCCTCCACTTCTCCCCTTACAAGATGAATTTCATCATCAATCTCAGCGTGAAGAAGAACAGGCTTCTTTCTCGTCTCCCGATCCTCTTCAAGGAGTAACAGTGGTCACTTGGGAAGTTACTGTGGGGAGGGTCCTCTTGTAAAGATGTCAAGAATTTGTGCTGAGCTCTTTCCATTGCCTTAGAGACAGAATCACCCCAGCCTCTTGGTCCAGAGAACTGTGGGCCGCATAGGTGGAGCATGCATGGTACAGTGAAGAAGCAATGGTTGCCAAATTGGTTTCACACATTCATGCTGAACTGTACAAATACACGGCTGAGCAGCATGCCAGACGAAGGGCACTTCACTGTCACGTTCTTGGTTTGGAGATAACAGACCTTTGTCAAACTAGCCCAGGAGGGGGTCTCATTTGCAATCTGTATCAAGCCCTCCTGGACTAGTAAAACCTCCATACCTCAGAAACAAATGCATTGAAATGAGCTTCACTGATCAGTTGTTCCTTCTCATAGCTTGTGTGCAAGTGCATTCAGCATTCTGAATGCACAGAAAACAGATGCCAACTTCATAGGATATAGGTTGAGAAATGGTATTTGGATGGGAAAGAAAATTTAACAAAAAATGCGATCGTGATGTTCTGAAAACAGTCACATAGTGGACAGGGGTAACACATGAAACCACTTTTTTGTATGCAGAACAACTAAGCAGTTGAAGCATGGCCAACTCCACTTAGGTACTCCCTGATGACATTTGGTCTGTGTCCCAAGTCCTCTCAAGCAATGGGGTTGTTTTTATTTCCCTACCAATGTCTTATGCAATGGAAATTATTGTACTCAATAGAAATATCAGCCTGGTTTGCTAAATTATTTTTTGAACTTTGAGGCTGCCTTCTATACATAAATTAAGTTGCAGTATGACAGCTACTAGGACAACCTCAAATATTAAAGAGGACTTCAGACACAAATATTCTAAGTCCTGCTTTGCAAGGGGCAATACGGATAATTTGAACCTGGCCAGGTTAGCTAAACTCTTAATTTATTTGGGGGTATTTTTTTATGGAAAGGGTCAGATTTAATCAGTAATCTATTCCTGCAGCTAAAATTACTCACATGCCTCAGATGTTTGCAAGATGAATTTTTTTTTTCTGTGCACTGAGGAACTGTGATCTTTCCCAGATTTACAGTGTTAAAAAAGGTAGGTCATATTTAAAAAAAAAAAAAAACTTCTAAGCATTAGGACTCTAAAAGAATCATGCTCAAAAGGAACCAAAAAAGAACATCAAGAAGTTGTCAAAAAGAACGTGTCCAAAAGAATCATGTGCAGTTTGTGTACTGGCCATCTGAAGCCAATCTCTCACTGTTGTTAACTTGGGTCATTTGATGGAGTAAGTTTACTTTGGGCTTCTGGTCAAACTTTTATGTACAGAAACGTATGGATAAGGCTCTATGGCTCTGGTCTATACTAATGCCTTGCCTAGAAGAGTATTAGCTAATATTTTTTCCCATTCACTCTGTCTCTTTTTAAGATAAATTTCAAACACAAGCTTCTAAAAGGTTATACAATCAGTGTGACGTTATAAGAAAAATACTTGGAAGACTCTGGGCAGTTGAGTCTCAAACACCTAAGCAGTATTAAAAGTTCTAGATTTCTCATTTGAGAGGGCATTCAGTTTCCAAGACTCAATTTAAAAGGAACGTGGTTAAACTTACAGCATTGTTGTTAACTCTAGAGTTATCAAGAATTTCAAATTACACTTGTATTTCAAGAAGAGAATATAAGTATGAGAAATATGAAAAAAATCACTTTCACAAGTTTTGTGGGTGTTTATAAATGGTCTATTTTTATCTGCCATAGAGAGTTGATTTTTTGTGGTTTTATTTAATGGGAGATGAATCTATTAGTTTAGCAGTGCAAATTTAAAGAAGACCCTAAGTTCTCAGCAGTGCTTTTATAAAAATTATCTGATTCTTAAAATCAGCAAATACAAATACATAAAACGGTTACATTTTCCAGAATGAGTACTGAAGTAGAAATGTTGATAATACAGGAGTCGTTCTTGTAAAACATGACGCTCATGGTGGCCTCATACATGGAATGGTTCCTCCAGCTTTGAGAAACACAGAAAAGGCTGTATATGCCCACATTAAGGCTGTTTCTTCTGTAGAACATCTGTTTGCAAAAACATGAGGTTTTTCTGTGAACCTGAGCAAGCTGAGCTGGGCTCTGAGAGCTGTATCTAGTGGGTAATGAACACTGTCCAAGAGCTTGCTGATAATCATTGGGCACAAAGCCTGGGGGCTGAATGGGCATGGGAGCCTAAAACAGTGCCCAGGTGGGGTTCTCCTAATCCACAGTTTGTGCAAATTCGTGTGGCAGTGAGAGGAGAACTGTATTACCTGTTTGTCTGTGTGTGGTCTGCAAGTGGCCTGTAGTGGTTTTAGCCTAGACTTCATTAGCAAATAAACTTTCACTAAGAAAAGGAATGTAATTCAAAGTACATAGGGGTCTGCAAGAATCTTTATTTTTATTTATGCTGCACTGAGGATTTAGGGACACAAATTTATTTAATGAAAATTATAGATTACAATAATAAAAAATGTATTAGACCAAGTACAGGGTTGGCTAGGCTACCCATACATGCTTTACTATTCATATTGACCCAAAAAGGGAAAGAATATGACACAGGAATCCATTCCTATGTTCTTTACCAAGTAGTGAGGTTGGGGTAATAAGCTTCTATAAACTAAGGCTATTTGGAAGTAGGATGGAAATTATGCTGACAAGGGGGAGGGAGGATTAGTTTTATATCTCACGCTTGTGAGTTTTCAAGAACTGATAGATTCTTTTACCTGAAGAGAGGGTTAGAAAGGGCTAGATCTGTTATGTTCATAATAAACAAGAATTGGTTTGAAATATAATTTTTGTAATGTCATTATTTTGCAAAACAACGGCACCAATCAGGCAGTTAAGATATTGTCAAAGGTGCTCTTTTAATTTAGATATTCTTGGAAAATACATATGTATAATATATGTACATATATATATATACACACAGTATATAATCTACAGCTCTGAGAGCTTTTAAGTCAGGAATGCTGAGTATTATAGTATATGGAGGTCAGAAAAAGAATTTTTACTTTTCTGTGTGTCTGGGTGTGTGTGGATGTGTGTGTGTGCGCGCGTAAGCTTCCCCTCACCCCAGTAGCTCTGGGTTGCGTTATTCTAGAGCTTATTATTGATTTGTTTTGTGCTGTCTCTCAGTTATCCATTTTCAAGAATTTTATTTGATCTTTTGTGGCTTTTGTGAAGTTTTGTTTTTTATTGATGAAGAGTTTTGAAATTATGTAAACAGTTGTTTTACAACCACCACCACCCAGAGTAATTCACTTTTGTGCTTTTTCTCTTTGGCAGCTATATATCAAAGGCAAAACACTTGGAAAGGTTATTAAGGTGTTATTTTCTAAAGGAACCACTGGTAAGACTTCTGTTTTCCTCCTGGGTTAGTGGCGATGCATTCTTCCTTAGGCAGCAATTTCACCAGCACTGGCACCATTGCTTGTATCCGAAAGCATAATTTTAGCCTGTTGTGCTCGCCAGGACTGCTCACCTGTAGTTCTGGCTAGCCTGGAGTTGGCGTTTGCATTGTAGATCACTCTCTTCTCTGGTACTTGTGCATTGGTCAGAAAATTGGTGGGGTGTTTGGAATCATTAAGAGGCTCAGGAAAAAAAAATTAATAAGGAAAACCAGCCCTGATAGTTTCTGACCTAAATTTGTACCACAGGTTGCTTTTTTAAAATCTGGGCTTCAGTAAACTGCAGCAGCAAGTAGTAGTCATCTGTTAGGGAAAAATGGCACCTGCTTTTTTATTTTGTTTTTTCATTTATGACAAACAGTGCTTTTTGTGGTTTAAAGACAAGTCCACCAATCAAAGCAAGTTCAATATCAGTGGTTGCAAACCTATGACAGTTCATAGAGGATTCAGTTGATTTTCTAAGACCTTGTTTTTACTGTAATTTTTTCACCCTGTAGCCTGGCTAGTGATGTAACATTTGCCAATGATCCAACCAAAAGGTCATATATTTATTTTTGTTACACTATGTTCTTTGTAAATGTTTAAGTAAAATGTGCACTTTAAGAAAAAAAAAGAAAGAAAGAAAAACCCAAACAAAACACAGAGAACAAAAAAATATTAAGATAAATTTGGTTTGCTTGAGAAGATTGCTGGCATAGTTGTGATCCTGCTGCCTGCCCACAATTCACTCCTCCACAGCAGTTGACTCCTTGGCTAATTGAACTTGCAGATCAGCACCTGGTGCCCAGCAGGCATTGCTTCAGAAGGACAGGAGAGCTGAAGGGGCAGGAATCAAGCGTGTGGTGTCTCGGAGCAGTACGCAGAGGATGGATGTGAAATTATTTTTAGAGTAGAACTAGTTCAGTGATCCCGTGTGGGAAAGGGAGGTTAATTTGGAAGGAAAGCTAAACTATTTTTCAGCCACTTTATCCCCCTTTTCTTAATTTGAGATTTGTCTGTGGATTTTACAAGCTGCATTCCAAGAAAATAAATCGAAAGGCTTTCCAATAATTTGACACAGGAAGTAAAGGTACATTGACAGTGTGTCACCCTGCTTGAAAAGAAAAGCACAACCACCTTTCTTTTGCAGGAAGGATGATAATTTAACTATAACCCTGAACTCTGTCACTGTGAGCAGGTTTTAAAAAGCATACAGTACATTGATGGTTCTCTGTCATCTGCCTCGGAACTCATTTTTCTGAGCTGTGTAATTTGCTAGCTGCAAAAGACACTGATTTTACAAAAGCCTGAATGTATCCTGAAGCTCAGTTGGTCTGGAAGGAGCCAGACTGGTGAAGAGAGGGAGCTGAAATCCACCTATTGTGTGCTCATGACAGGTTCAGGTCTGTGGATGGATAGATAGACTTAAGTGTGAGAATCTTTGGGGAAAAGGGACCAGATCCAGGTGGTGTAAAGAGGGTTTGCATTTCAAGTGTTTTGCCTTGGAATGTGTTTTAAAAATGTATTTAAGCTGTGGCCTGCAAAGAGATGTGCTTGGGCTTGTTGGCACAGCACAAACTGAAGAGAGTGACCTGTTTGCTTTCTGGCACTGCCAGTGCAGGTGTGTGACTTGCTCTGTGGTGAGTTCAGGGCTCGCTTTCAGCAGGAGAGGCAGGAGCAGTCAGCTGTCCTTGGGAGCTGTGTGCTGGCAAGGAAAGGGGCAGGGCCAGCTGGAATGACCCATGGCTGGCACACTCCATAAGCTGAGCATTTCCTGTACTCAGGACTTGAGCAGTTCACTCAGCCTCAGCTGCATGTTTCTCTAAATTAGGGGATAGCTGAGTGAGAGCATGGGGGACGGCTGGCCTTGAGCCAGTTGCTTACCTGGAAATGGCCACTCTTAAGAACTGAGGATATTTGGGTGCTCTCCACAAGTTGTGTTTTATCCAGGTGCCACTCCATTTTTTGTGTGTTTGATTACATTTATTTATATTAAAACATTAATTTTAAAAAGTTCTACAACTTCAAGTTTATATGAGATTTGAAACTGTGCTGCTTATAATGGACTTCTTGGGATGGAAACAGGGCAAGAAGAGGTGCTAGTTGGCAGCCAAACCCTCCACAAACTTTTGTCCACAGATTGGTTGTTCACTTCAGAAATTAGTTGTTTCTATTCCGGATTTATAATTTGAAATTGTTTTGAAACAATGTTTTTCAGGGAAGCTTCCAGAGCGAGGGTTATTATTCTCCCTTTGTAGTGTAAGCTGGAAAGAGTATGTTCACCTCATCTGCATTTCTGATTCTTTACCCAAACCATGTCAGCACAGAACAGGGTATTTGAGTTTGACTCCCACATCCTTGTGGAAGTTAAAAGACTAAATGAAAATCATTAGGGGAAAATAAATACTTTTTTACATTTCCCCAAAAATCTAGAAACATCCCTGTTATTTTTCCCTTTTTTTTTTTTTTGTGCTTTATCTGTGTTTAAAACAATTGTACTGGGTTATAATGCATTTTATTAACACTATGTACATATTAGCTGCTTTGTGTTTCAGAATGGTAGTAATTGCTTTGTATATTAAAGTGATTCTTGTGAATTTGTGAATTATTGTCATAAAGAAGTGCTTTTTCTTACTGTAACCTTTGTGGTATAAACTGTCATAACTCCCTTTTTACACAAACATTTATGTGCAGTCACATAAACATGCTTTAAAAAACTCTACAAAGTCTCTTTTTTGAGCAGGGTGTTCCATTTACACTAATTTAATTTAGTGGCAAATGGTAGCTAGAGAAATATGGGAAAAAAGTGTATTTTGAGCAGTCTGTGGTGTCCTCTCAATCTGTGCCCTGCCCTAAGTATTCATAAAGTATTCTCCCCAAAGAGAAGGCTTTTTTAATCTTAATTGAATTAGTCAGTTAAGTCCTGAAAAACAAAGTTTCTCTTCCTCCTGATATTTTTAAACCTGCTTTCCAGTATCCATTCTGGTGGCAGTTCTGTTGTTTAATAATGTTTGAAAGGCTTATGCCTTTCACAGTTTAAAATATGCTGCATGTCTCACTTTTAAGCATTCCTGTAAACCATGTACTGCTGGTCTTTATAACAGAACAGAAACAGAAGGCAGCAAACACTGCAAGGATCACTGCCCTATTATGTAATCTGCAAGGCTGGATCCAAACACTGGGATGGAAGCCAGGAGAACAAATTCAGCACTGAGGTAAACACACCTCCAATGAAATCAAGGAGAAGCAGTAAGGTCAGCTCATTACAGCTGGGATTTTCTAGTTTTTATAATGCCATTCACGTTCTTGGCTCAGAAAAATCTACAGTCATGAGAGAGAATCCCAAACAGGGTTAGTCCCTGAGATAAAAATGCAGTTTGGCTTGAATTTTGCACTGAAAAGAACTGGGTAACACAGATCCCTGTGTAGTCAGCTGTGAACCTTAATATCAATCAAACATTACCTTGGTTGCAATGACATTTCACAAAAGTTGGTTCTTTGCACGTGTTTCAGGGATGGTTTCTCAGTATCACAGCATGGTTGTGTCTTACCTGGCCACTTTCCTGTGTTTTGGACCTACTCCCTAGAGCAAGTGAATTTCTCAAGAGACTATTTTAGCATTGCCCCACTACTCAGGGACACATGCCAAACACATCCTTCTACAGATGAACTCAGGTCTCAGATCACCTGTTACAAAACAGCATCAGTGCAATGGAACCACCCAAAGGAGACTGGGATTCTCTAGTGCTGGGATGAACAGGGTGACAAAGTGCTTGGGCAGGGTGTTGGTATAATTGCCAAAGAGCTGCTGGCAACAGCTGTTACGCATCATCTCACTCTGGAGCAGGAGCTCCCGTGGGACGCGTGGGCTGGGACAGCCGAGTTTGCAGGTGCCGCTGCAGAGGGCTGCTCCCTGTGCTCGCTCACCAGCAGTCACACCTCTGCTACTTGTCCTACATGCCTGGCCTGAGTCACTCCTGCCTGACTCACTCCTGACCTCTCCCTGAAGGTAAGTGTGACGGGAATACAGAAAACCTGTGAAGCCCAACCTGGAACAACAGAAGGCAGTGCTCACTGCATGGTGCACGTGGGTGTCAGCACTGCCTGGGGGGGATGGACTGCGGGTTTCAGCTGAGTTATATTCTCAGGGTATTACATTCTCAGGGTTGATACCTGCCCCTAAACACTGTAGCTTTGAATGCAACCACAACTGGCATGCACTTGGTTGTGACCTAACTGCAGTATTCCTGGATCTGGTCCCCTAAATCTAACGGGACTTGCACCCCAGTAGCAGTCAGAGAAGGTGTGCCCTTGAGAGGAAGCCACTTGCTGGGCTGAGGGGCCACCAAAAGCTCTGCAGGTCAGGGGCAAGGCACTCACCTGAGCTGGCAGTGCCATCTCGTGCTTTTCTTCACAATTACTTATGGGCAGTAGCATCACTTCAGCCTTCAAACGTACTCCCTTGGGTGTGCATACAGCTGCTGTGTACCAGCAGCATGGCAAAAGAAGCCAAGCCTGGTCTCTACTGGCACATGCCTGTGCTGGCAGGATGGCTGTGGGCTTGTAGCAGCAGTGGGAAATCTGACACTGAAAACTTAACTAAATCATTAGAAAAAGATGGAATTAAACTGATTTGTTTTAAAAGTACAAAACTGTTTCTATCGTCAAAGCAAGGCCTGGGGCAAAACACTCCTCTTAGAAGTGTGCAGGTTGCTGCACCAGCCTTTATTCTGTGCTTTATTCTGTGCTATTTAAGCAGGCTTTTTAGCATGTTCCTGCTATGGCAACAGTGCAAGCTGCTATGGCTGTCAGTGCTGCAAGCTCTAGCCTCTTGAGAGGGCCAAGCACTGTCAGGCCTTTCCCACAGAAAAGTTCTCTTGGGTACTCACGAGCCAGGCACCAGCACACTGCTTTCTGCCAGCTCCAGCCAAGGGGAGCCTGAGCTACACATGAGCCTAATGCCTAATCCCAGAAGAGCTTGGAGACAAGGAAACACCAGTGGAGAGGAAAAGGAAGAGAAGAGGTGAGAATTTATAGCTATACTTTGAAAACTAGAGCCAGAGAGAGGGGGGCAAGCTCATAATTCTTTTCAACCACTACTCACCCAGCTGATAGGACAGAAGAAGCTACACCCGACACGTGAGAGCTCATCTCATGATCTGTTTTCAATTAAAGGTGCTGTCTTCCCCCAAACTGATTCCAACTCCAGTTTCAGGCTGCGAATTCCCAGCCCGCTGCCTTAGTACTGTTTTAGTGACACCGTGTGGCTTGTGAGGATACTGTTACAGCAACAACTCCCAGACAGGAGCCAAGCAAGGAACTACGCTGAAAACATGCAAGAGATCAAGAGATGTGCCAGGGATGAAGCAAAAACCTTAATAATAAATGTGTCATTTTACAGCAAAAGTGACAAAAAAAATTCCAAAATGTCCATGGCGCAAAGCAGGTGTTCCTTTGTTCTGCAAAGCTGTTTGCTGTTGCCAGTGCCAAATACATGCACATGCTCCAAGTCTGAGCCCGACCTGAGTCTTTTTGAGTTTAAAACAAAAAATTTCCACATCCACAGGAGAAAAAAAAAGGTAGTATTTAGAGGTGCATTTAGAGTGCTGCATTTAGAGGTGTAGCTGTCTTCTGTTAGCCCATTGTTTTCATCAGTTTCATTCTTCCACTACTAGAAAGAGAAGGAAGTCTGCTGCTGGTGCGAGCTGGACTCCCAGATCTTGTGGGATAAACACAGATGTGTTTTACAAGCTCAGGGTCTGCAATCTGTTACTTAGAACACTGTCTTAACTACCACTGTGCAGTGAAAGCACACTGAAACCTAGACACTGCCTCAAGGTCCCAAGTAATGCAAGAGTAAGTACTTCCTCTGCTACAAAGGCTTTACAGAGCACTCTCCTTTCCTAAATAACAGCTCTCAGAGACAGAGGGAGCACAAACAAAGGCACAAAGTAGAATGTTATCTAGCAGTACTTTGAGAGTCAAGGGCTGATTTGATATTTTAAGAACAGCTTGAGTCTCCTTGTTGCACTTTCCCGGTGGCATGTGTGCAATTGTATTTCCTCCAAGGAGCCTTGATCTGTGTGAGACTTGTTAGGGACAACTCAGAAACCACAACTGCTTTGGTACTGCAGGCATAGCCCACTTGCTTGCAAGTCAGGGAAAAATACCACTGATTTCTAAGCTGGCTTACTTGGCAATCCCTGTTCCCAATGCCCCTCCAGGTCTTGTTCTTTGTTTCACTGCACCTCTTCAATGCACCAGTGACAGCAATAGAACAACTTTATAGCATCTGCCTTTGCTTATTTTTGCCTTTTAAGTGGTTTCTTTTACCACAACTTCTAAGATGCAGAAGTCCTGAAGAGTTAAAGCATTTAGAGCTGGAGCTTTACCTTTTATTTCATCCACTCTTACTTCTCTAGAGTTAAGGAAGTGATAAAAGGAAAAAACTCCACTGTAATCTGAATCTTTTAAGTTTCCCCCGGAAGTTAAATGTGGTTTGATTTCAGACTACAGACCTTTTGATATAACAATTTTGATGCTGGAGATTTCTGCAACTTGGATCAGTTTCAAAAATTACATTTGGTAAAAAGACAGTGGAACACCCATATGACTATTCAGAAAGGAAGCAGAGGTTTGATTTGCAGAACAGAAGTTCAAACCTTGCTGTATCAGACCCGTGATCAGACAAGACCAGCAGCACAAGAAGCCAGGGAAATAACACAACTGCAACTTCATGCTTAGGAATGAGTGTATTGAGTAGAAACAAAGGGGAGAATTGAACAGCATCAGTGGCTTATTAACAAAGCAGAGAGTCAAAAGTCATCCTTGCGACTACCCCTCTGTGCTTTGTAGATATGAACATCCTTACTGGAATCATAATGGACCTCAGCTACAGAGAAACGCTCTCGCAGCATCTTCAAGAACTGCAGATCCCGCTCATAGCGGATACGACAGGAGAGAAGAATCACTGTTCGCTCTGAGCACAGGTGCTCCAGTGTCTGAAGCAGTTCTGCAAATGTTTCTTCCAGATAAACAATGTCTGCACCCAGGACGAAGTCAAATGCTCCTGGAGGGAAGTTATCCAGGTCTTTTCCCCATGTCAACTCCTTCACCACCGCTCTGGGACGTAGTTCAGGGGGTAAATTCGCCTGCACATTTGACTCCAGTAGCTCCAGTGCTGCCGCCCTGTCTGTGATGGTAACACGGGCACCTAAGAGGGAGAGGAGGACATGGCTCACACACAGTCCATGTCCCTCAATACAGCATGGGGGTACAATGCTCTAACTCTAGCAGACTCCTTGGTTCCTGTTAAACATTAACAGCTCCCCTAAGCTGCCTGATTAAAAACAAATAAACAAAAGAACAAAACAAGCAAAACTCCCCTGTGTACAGACATCCTACCCTTCATCAGTCACTTAAGAATATAAAGTGTATTCTCTGTGAAGATTAAGTTGGGTAGGGGAAAAAACATGTTTTCTTGTGCTTTTTCTTAATGCATGAAAGTCAAGGGATTACTTTTGGCCTTTCCATATGTTCCAAAAGAATAAGTTACAGGGGGTGTTACAATTAACGGGCTCCAATTCCATATTTTTCTGTAGGAGAGAGGCAGCTAGAGAGCCTCTTTTACAGGTCAGACAAAAGTTATGCCTGCGTGATTTTGCATGACTGTATTTTGTCAAACTGTTTTGTTTTTATGATTTCAGTAGGCACCTTTCACAGCCACTAGAGCTTTGAATTACAAAGTTAACCTGGGAAAGATAGCACAAATTTAACATAGTACCCAGTTCCTGCTCTTCAGCCACAGACAGATCAGCAGCAAATCACTTCATTTCTCCATGCCCTGGCTGCAAGGCAGGCTAATGAAAGGCTTATGCAAGCTCTGAGAGTGGTTTCTGTCTGTAGCTTTAGCTGCTGAGCTGCCTGCCATGGCAACAGGCTCAGCCTCAACAGGGTCCCACCATAAAGTAAACTGCAGTAGCACCATCACTACAACAAATATCCCAGCAGGCTCTCTAGTCTAACAGGGAAGGAAGATGACTCGGAGAAGAACCATCACAGGTCACGCATGCAGCTTTGGTGCTCACTTCTATACCAGGCATGTACATGTAAGCAGTTTTACTACAGTTGTGATTTGCTTTAAACGAGACAACAAAAAAGCCCTTACCTAGTAATGTGACCACTATTCCCAGCAATCCAGTTCCAGCTCCCAGCTCGATCACAGACAGATCCCTGAAATCAATGCCTTCCATCTCCAGATAAGCACAGAGGACAACAGCCTAAGCCAAGGGACAAGGGCGATTAAGCACAGGGTTTCAGTCATACTGAACACAGGGTTTGTGGTTTAACCTCAGAGAGAAGGTTATGGAAAGGGTCAGGTGCTTCAGGTCTGCAGCAAGACTTTGTTCATCCCTTCTCTGCCTCCTGTGTGCACGTGTAGTCTTTTTGTGCTTTATGGAAGTTTTAATAGAGTTTTACGGAAGACTTCTACTGGCAAAAGGAAAAAAGAACCACAGAGGTTGCAACTTGGATGTGGTAACTGCTCCATGAATCCCCAAACATAACAGGAGGTAGAAAGAGTTGTACTTGGAAAGGAAAAGCTGAGAGGTTGAGAAGTTTTCTAAAAATGCTACATTTCTTTTAAACTAGAATTAAAAATGCAATTTGTGTGTGGGCTGAGATCCAACCTGATGGGAAGCCCTTGGATTCTTACAGTGATGCTGTCAACAACTGCCCTGCGGCCTTAGACCCACCACAAACCCCTCTGTTTTGGATGGTTCTTATCGCCAAGATAAAGTCTATCAGCAGTCCTGCTTGAGGCTACAAGTAGTGGGATCCACGCTGTGCTCTGAAGGGTGCCAAGCTAACATCACCAGCCACTGTAAAGAAAGAGGTGAGAGTTATCCCGAATATTTCCTTGTATTGGGCACTGGCCGTGCAGGGTTTAGGTGGAGCATCTCCCCGCGTTCCTGCAGGAGCTCTTACGGGGGAAGAGGGAAAAGTAAAGCACGGTTTAACACTTTCCTTCCTAATATTAAAAAAAAAA
>VXBI01010041.1:653873-860604 GCA_013397375.1 Toxostoma redivivum | reverse complement strand
CGGCGCTCCGGGTTCGGGCCGGGACCTCCGCCCGCGGGACAAGCCTGCGGCCGCTCCGCGAGTCCCCGCCCGGGCCAGGAGCGCCTCCCCTGCCCGGCAGTGCCCGGCCTTGCCCGGGTCCCGGAGAGGGGTCGGGAAACAAGAGGAGAACGTGGCAGAGTCCCCGGGTGCTCCTGGCTGAGGTGGAGAAGTCTGGCTGCTCGTTTCTCCTTAGCTATGGAGTCGGGACTCGGTGGCAGTGTTCGGGCAGATCGCAAAAGCTGCTGCATTTCCAGGCTCTGTTGAACAGGAGGAAGGAAGAGGGTGTGTGGGGAGTAAGGGAATTTAGAATTACAGAGATTGTGTGCATATGACATCACCGTGGCTGGACGTGGATGATTTATACTCTGGCTGTGCAGGGTTGTAACCGGGGACTCATGGCACCGGCGTTCCTTGTCGCGTTGCTCTCGGTGTTCCCAATTTGCTTTCCTTGGACTCATGGGAAAGCGCGTGTGTGCTGCTCCGATTCCTTGCAGCTACACCCGGAGCGCTGGTCCCTCGCAGCCTGGCTGTGCAAGGCATCTCCTGGTGAGCCGGGAGAGCTGCAGGGCTGTGCCGGCAATTCCCGGGACGTGTAACAGGTTCGGGGTGCTCCTGTCTGGCCGGGCGCTCACGCAGTGCTGCTGCTGCAGCCGCACGGCGCAGTCTAGCACCTCAAGATATTCAAAACTTAGTTTAATTAACAAACGTCTTGCTGTTCCTCTTCGCAGTTATAACCACGCCTATGTGAAAGAGATTCACTTGGAAAAAGATAACCTGCCTGACAATCTTTAATGTACAGTGCATACAATAACAATAATCACTGTATTATATTCCTCTTGAACTTAAGAAAAAATTCTTTTGCCATCAGACTTGCTGCAGAAGAGTGTGCGGAGACCTTCAGAAATGGATTTATTAAACTTGCAGGGTTCTGCACAGCACCATATGGTGCAGCTGTTCCAGAAATGAGATGGAACAGTCCGCCCCTTGGATCTCCTCTGAGACAGCTGTGCAGTAGTAGAAATTATGTTTGCTGCCTAGGAGAAATAAACCTTTATTTTTGCAGGAAGATTATTACAGAACTCTCTCAGCTCATTAGGGGAGGAGGAGCTAAACTCTGTAAAGATTCTAATAAGCCAAGCAAAAATGCCTAAGCTGAACAAATCTCAGGAATAAGGATTGTATTTGTTTGAATCTTTAGTATGTGATCATGTCAGCCATGCTAAGTAACAGATTTAATTGTGAATTCATCCGCATTTCAGGACTGGCCTTGAAATAGAGAAGTATTTAATTTTTTTGAATTTGCAAGCCTGAATAAGAGTGTATAGTCCAAAAATAAGATAGTAGCTGTCTATCCCAAATTTACTTTTGTGATTATGGAAACTTTAGCCTTGAGGCAGGAGATAATCCGAAAATTAGGACTGCATAAGTAGTATGTGTATAAGATGATTTTAAAGATCACTTTCACAGTGGTATGTGGTTCACTATTGCCCTCCGAAGTTGATCTGCTGCAAGTGATAGATGATATTTGAAGTTCTCTGATATAACTCTTTAGGAGTGCAGAAAGTATCAGTTTGACACCTGTATTAAAATAAAATTCTGGATAGTCAGTCTTACAAGTAAAACTTCTTGTGTTGATTTTTAATATTGCAAAGCACTCCCTATACAGGCTTTATGAAGAAGTTAGAAGTGAGACAGCTATCTGTTTAATTTAATACCTTCTATGAAAGAATAGCTCTGTAATAGACCAGCTAGCTATGCTTATTCCTCTTAAACTCTAGGATGTGAAAGCTGTCGGCACATCCAAACCATGCAAACAGCCTGCATGTTTCTATGCTGTTGACTACCAAAAAGTATTCGTTTCATTTGGTGGTTAAAACGTATTTCTGGAATTGATTATTGTATAATATCATAGGCTAGCTAAGATGCAAACTTAGTCTATAATGGGAGGCTGAGGACCTACTGACTGCCCTTTTCTTGGATCCTTTGACAGGGAGAAAGAAGAAAGCTGCGAGGAAAAAGGTCAAGATCATTTTGGCTATTTTTGTTCCGTGCTGCTCAGTTCTAGGAGTTTCTAAGAAAACAGCTAAATATGTCAGAAAGCTACCATCCAAATGGGATGGAGATGCTTCATTCCTTGAATTTCTACCTCTACAGTTTGTTGTTCTGAAGTCTGTCTTAAGCACTTTTGCACTTGATTTGCTAAAATTGAGTGTTTTGGTTGTATCAGGAAGTTACCAACTGGGCTTTGGATTTTTTGTTTTGTGTTATTTCATAGCTTTGTGTTGCTCTTTCATAGCAAGTGGAATGTGTTCCCCACAGGTCTGTGCTCTTAAGTGGGGATTATGCTGTAGCTTCTCCAGCAGTCTCCTTAACAGGCACAACTTTCCAGTCAGCACTGCTTAGATTGTCTGTATCAGATCAGAATGAAACAAGACAATTCTCACTTTCTTAAAATGGTATGATGTGGTATTTACGTATGACAAAAAAGCAGTGGTAGGTGGAATGGAGGTAAAACACAGTAAAACTGAAAGTCTGATGTTTCAACAAAGTTTAATTCAAACAGGAAAGGTTTGTCAGATCCTCTACTAAGGGAATTTAAAGCATGACCTTGTATTTTATGGCTCTCAAGATCCTGAGCCACAACCTGTTTGGTGCATGCTTTCTCCAGAGGAGAAATAAGCCTGTATTTGTGGTTTGATATGCTAAGCCAAGTTGGATTAAGTAAACGGGAATAAACATAACTTTGAAAACAGAAGTTTCTTCCAAATAGGTTCATGCCTACAGCTAATATTAAATATCAAAGTCTGCCATGAATCTAAAGCAGTTAGTTGACTTTTCAGCTGAGCATTAAGTGTTCCTTAAATCAACAGTTCAACAAGTTAAAATTGACCAAAAAGGCTTTCCTATCTAGTTTTAGTAATGGTAGCTCTTTGATCTTAGTATACCTTTTGGGCTGTAGTGATTGGTTTGGGAGTTGTTTGGTTGTTTGGATTTGGTTGTTTGGGCTTTTCCCCTCAAATGAGTGTCTGCTAGTCTTTATTTTGGGCTTTTTTTTCCCCTGAGATTTTTTTTCTGGTTATTTGGGGGAAGAACTTCTTATGGCTGATGCTTTCTTGCTAGATCCCTATGTTTAAACATAGATGGACTACTTCAAAAATTCTATGATCATTGGATAAAACTAGAACGAGACATTGCTTGGCAGATGTTTCTCACTTGTACTTGAAAGCATCTCCCTGCGCTGCTGCTGTTTGCTGAGTTTGAGCAGAGGTTTGCCTGACACCCTCAAACCAAGGGGAAGAGTGTTGCCCTACTGAAGCAGTGGGACAAAGTGACCTGGTACCCTCACCTGAATGACTGGGATGGAGAATAACAAGGGAAAAGACCATCAGGGATAAGAGGAAACAGCAAATTGGATCAGGAGAGGAGCTGATTGGGATGTGAGCATCACACACAGGTCAGATGGGAAAGCAAATGGAAGGGGACTTTGAAGAGGAGAGTTAATAGGGATGTAGTAAGTGAGGTTTACCTGGCTAGTGCCTAGAGTAACTCTTGAAAGCTTCAGGTTGCCTGCATGCTGAAGTTGTTAAACAGTATTGAAGATGAACAAATATTCAGATATATTGATTGTCTGTGATCTGGTTGTCTATAACAGCTTGTCTATAAACCTCCTTGCAGAAGGTCTAAATACTGTTCATTTGTGTCTCTTATATAATTTCAGCTTATTTCAGGCAAGTGGGTGGAGGTTTTTTCCGGGTTTTTTTTAGTTCAGGGTTTTTTTGTTGTTGGGGTTTTTTTTTAAATCCTAGTTAAAATGTTAGTTAAAACACTTCAGTGCAAAGAATCAGTTTTTTTATGCCAGCAGTTTTCATCCCAGGGAAGGCTTAACCATCTTGTGTTGGTTTTTGTGCCTCTCTATTTGAAGATCTGTAGCTGCATAGGTTGACAAATACCATTGTCTATTTGGATAAACATGAAGCCAGAGCTAAAAACCAAATGATGCTCTGATGCCTTTTCTTAGTGTTGCCTCTCCTTTTTTCCTTGTAGACACCAAGTTTTTCACCTAACTTAGACTCACTCTTGGTTCCCCATAACTGTCAGTATCCCTTCCCAAAAACTGATAAACATTCATTACAAAGGTTATTTGTAGCAGTTGCAGATAGTCTGTGATCTTGATAAATATGAAGTATTGGACTTTCTGTAAGCCTGAAACACTTTCCATGTTGTTGTCTTAAGAAACTTGATGTCATGGCCTCTAGAAACAATCTGTGAAGTACCTGTAGTGGAAAGGAGTGAATCACAGTCATCCAGAAAGCAATGAAATTGATCTACAGATTTGGGAATTGGAAAGAAATAATTCATTGCTTCAGTATAGTATTTGTATTTCTGTTCTTACGCTTGGATGCTGCTGGCAACTAAAGAATCCTCTATCCTTTTTTCTCTTCAGTAAGTCTTGGAGACTTTTGCAGTAAGCAAGTAAACCTTAGGTTTTTAAGAGTAGTTGGTATGGAACATATGTGCATGAAGCTCATGTGGAGGGACTCTGATTTGTGTTTCTGGTGTGTTTCTTCAGGCTTTCAGCATAATGGGTGTTGAAAGGAAGTACGTAATCAGAGGGGTTTGGTGAAACTTACTGAACTAAGGAAACTGAATTAACTTCACCTTTTTTTTTTAACTGGTTCTGTGTGACATACCTCTAGCATCCTTATCCTCTGCTGGCTTTCTTTAGGAGATTTGCTCTTTTCCCTTTTTCCCTCCTACCTGCAGGATAGATGTTGTAGAACAACAGAAGTTCTGTGGCTACAGTTATGTGTTCTCTCAAGTGTGATCATTGTGGTGAGGTCATACCAAAAAGCTGACTAACAGGGGAATGAACTCTTGCACAGCCAACAAAACACAAAACCCTACTCCTCCCAGATTCATATTGCACATTAAATTAACATTTCTGACCGTGTTTCTTCCACATACAGGGAGAAGGAAGAAGTTACTGTGGGAAGCAGGAGGAAAATTCTACCAAACATTAAGAACCCAGACCTTGCATCTGTAGATCCTTGACAGCAAGTTTATGTTGAGATTTTTAAACCTGGTTTTTTTCTTCATTACATCTAGAGTATGAATATGCACTTTTATTTCACTCACTAGAAATACAATATTTTCAGAAGAAAACTCTGAATGTTTTGATTTCAAGAGATAAGTGGGGATGGTACTGACTGAAAAAAAACTTGATGCTATTTATATAAATGTGTAGTAAAGCCAAATGAATAAAATTGAAGAGCCTCCTTGCAGATGATGTGAATATCAGGATTACCTTAACAGTTTACACAAAATTCCCATCAGCCAGGTAGCATTCTACCATGTTTGATAAGCTGTGTGTGTATAGCACAGCTTTGCTTCTGTGTGGAGTTCTGAAAGGGTCTCAGATCATTGCAGTAATCAAACGTTGTTGATGTTTTTCCAGTGTGAAAGCTAACACTGGCTTGTTAGGAAATGTGTCAGTCAGGCTCAAATAATAAGCTGCTGAATACCAGTATCTTTCAAAGACTTAAAAAAGTTTTTCTGTAAAGTCCTTAGACATATTTTGTTATGTGGATGGTACTTTTCTTTTACAGAACAAACTGCAGATAAGGTCCAGGCTTCACTTGAAGTTTGCAAATGTGAGCAATTGGAAGAGGTGAAAAATGTACCATGTGCCAGTCCATCAGGTGGCATGTGACACCAGCAGACGCTGCAGTGTGTCTAGCTTTGGTCACCTGCAGACACTACCTGAGACAAATTTCTGGTACTCACCTGTTCTGCTTTCTGAACCACGCCTTGGAAGTAAGGCAGAGAACATGTGAGGAGTTGTTACAGAAGGCTTTCCTTATGCTTGCTGTTGTCAGCATGGATCTAAGATTCTAAAATTTGGTTGCTCTTTAATGTGTACCAGAATTTTCTTTTTTTTTTTTGTTTGGTTTGGTTTGATGTTTTTTTTTGTTTGGTTTTGGCTTATCAGTTAGAAAATTAGAGCTGTGGACTTCAGCTTTAGCCTCTGGTAATAGTGAATTGTGTCATGTGTGAAGGTCGGTGTAGGGAATAAAAAGTGACAGCATAGAACTAATTCTTTTTCCTTGTCCTTTAAATGGTCCTAAATTAAATACAATACAGGAACACATCCCTAACAAAATGTTAGTTACTTCTACAATCTAGCTTGCAAGCTACTGTTTTCCTTCTAGTTCAAAGATAAAATCTTAGGAGCATCTTGTTTACCAGTGTTTTAACTTGTCCTGCTTTTGCTGTGGAATTTGGGGCACTCCTGATACCTGCCTTGGCTTAAATCTGTAGAAGTGCTCATAACCCTGGCAGGTGCATCAGGAAACGTGTGGAAGCGTCCTGGGCTTCATTTTCTGGGCTCCAGAAGGGGTGGATGTTGTGTTGTGTGGAACAGATCTCTCGGCCGTGTTTCCCCAGCAGGAGCTCTGAATGGGATGCAATAGGATCATGTTGGGATGTCCTGTGGAGGCTGTAGAGAGTGGTGTGGATCCTCCTGCACTTTGAGAAATGAAAGAACATGTATTAATATGGTATTGATTTTTTTTAAGCCACAGAAATTAATAAATTACTTAAACCCTAGGTAGTCTCCAGTATTTAATATATATTCTGCACTTTTGTTTTTTAAATTCATCTGATTTTAGTAGGTAAATTTGAAATGTTTACTGTGCCAGTTTCTCTATCCCAACTCTGGAGTGTGGTTTAAAAGAGAAAATAATTCCTTTCTAATTAAGAGAGCTTGTTGTATATTGAGGTAATTTCTGCATCCTTCCGAAACATCAGTGTGTACTTAGATATGTGCTAGGTATGGGTAATGATATTACTGTTTCTGTAGTAGTGCCATAAAGATTAACTAACAGCTTTTAAATAGCTTTAAAACATCCTTCTGTGTCTATTGTGTAAATTCACAGTATTTAGACATAATCTTTTAACAATCTTTCAAAAATTAGAGTTGCAAATGTAAAGCAACCTCTGCGTGCTGGGCTTTCTGGTGCATTTGGAGTGGCTGGGACGAATAAACAAAGCAGGTTAAATTTAGAAACCAGATTTGTAACTTAACTAAAAAGTTTTGGGAAAAACTTTTTGGGAAAAGAATTAGAATAACATAATTTGAAGGAGAAATAATTTTATATGAAATTATTGTTAGGAGTGACAGACTTTCTGAAATGGATTGGCAGATTTACTCATCTGTTATATTTTTTACATCTTTATTGCAAGTGTTAAGTGGCTTGCATCTTTACAGCATAAGGTAATGAAATATAAGGGAAACTCAAGCATTAGTCACAGCTTATAAGTCATTGAGCAAGTGACAAAACGCAATTTACAGCAAAGAGATTAATGTATCATGTAATGCTTTAAATATGTGATGTATCAGAATGTTACTGCTGTCAAATAAAGCAAAGGATGGGGATAAAACTGTTAAAGGAAATGCAATAGTTTATTGTTCTGAAGTAGTGAAATTATCAAAGGGCTGCTACTTAGTGATATCTTTGACTGTCAGCTTTATTCTCAGGATAATACATGTAGCACAATGCAATATGTGAAATGTATTGGTAATAATTAGAAGTCACCCGTGGAGGTGTGTAAACCATAGATAAGTAGCTAGCATTATAAATTCCTAAAACCTACACACATTCTTATATGGCATGGATAAAAGTAAAGTCTTCATGTGGATTTTGTGTTGTGGAAAGGATGTAAGATCTTGAGCTAGGGCAGAGGATTGCTTTTAAAATTGATGTGACCTGCCCTGTGGGGGACTGTGTGTGCACAGCAGCAGCAGAAGTGGCTGAGATTGTCTGATGTGCACACAAGGGATTCCTCAAAGGAGGAACAGTGGCAGAGGGAAGCAAGTTCAGGCTTCTTTCTGTTCCACTTGGAGGCAGGGTTGATCTGACAAAGCTTGGTAGTACACATGAGTAAATGGCTCTGAGAGATGCAGAGAAATAAGGGGGAAGGTTGTTCTAAACACACTGTTCTCAGACAGGTGAAGGGCCCTTGCAGCAGCATTACTGTCCTGTTCTTATAGACCTAGTTTCTGGTGGGAATCTTCCTTCTCACCTCTTTATCACTAAGTATGAGGGTCTGATAGAAAGTGTTTTGATTTCTATTGAGTTAATAGCCTCTAGAACAAAAATGTTCTGGAGCTGTTTTCTTGCTTTTTGTATCATCATGTTGTTCCTCTCATTTCTCTCATTCTTGTTTCTGCATGTTTTAATTCCTATTATTCCTGTTTATCCTGTGTCATACATGCTTTGTTTTTCTGTTAGCTTTCTGTGAAGCTTGAGTTTTCTGTCATACAACTTCTGATGCAGCTCCTACTCAAGATTTACCCTTACCTTCAGGGCTAGGATCTTGGCTTTGGACTCATAAGTGCTACCAGAATGAAGTATTAGGAGTTATGCTTGGTTGTGAGTTGAATTGTTTACAGACAGATTTATCTCTTCCTCTGCCTTTTCTTTTGCTGTTTCCCATGACATTTTACCTCTGTTCATGCCCTTATCTGTATCTTGCCTTATGTTTCCTTTATCAGCTGTATTACTCTTGCTTTTTGGTATTTCATGGGCAACACTGGCAGTTTAGGATGAGCAAATCACATGACTACTTTTTCCATTTGCTTAGAAAAAAGCATTGTCCAAGGAAAATGGCACAGGCAGGATAGTTAAAATTCTCTGGCAGCTTATTAGGGGAAAGCTACAGGGTGGTGGTTTGTTAAATGCATCTTTCTTTGCAGTCTCTTGCTAGACCAAGGCAGGTACACTGTGTTGCTTGTGCCATGTTATCCTGGAATAACAAACCCAGTTACTTTTTACCCAGCTTGGTATTGATCATTTCTGGTGGGATTTCATACTGGGAGCCATGTGATTTTTCTTGGACTTCATTAGTACCTTAACTCTGGTTGTATAATCTGTGTTGTGGATTTAATGTGCCTTGCGTGCTGATACACCTGGCTTCATTCAGCAGAAAGCTTCTTGTGTCTGCAGAGCCATCATGGAAGTGGAGCCAGTGAAGTCTATGATCCTTTCAGTTCTGTTCCTCTCCTTAAATATGTGGGTCTATGTGGCCTTGTCAATTTTGTGTCACTCAGTGCATGCTGCAGTGTTGTGGATCTTCTTGCCTGGAATGACAAGAAGACATTGCAGACACTTCTTGTCTGGGATGAAAGTTGGTTGTATTCATTCTTGTGCTTTTCATCCTAACATGTAAGAAGAGGCATGGATATAAGGACTGGCAGAGCACAAGAAGAGGCAGAAACAGTGTAAGAAGTGAGCGTTAAAAAGTCACATGGTTTCAAAGTAATCAAAACCATAGGGAAGTCAAGATAGTAGTGTATTTTTTAAATGAGGTGAGAGAGGATGGTTGTTATCCTGTACTGTCTCTTCCCTGGGGAAAAAAGTATCTGTCGTGTTTAACATTTATCAGTGACCTGGAGGAGGTGGTGGAGGATGCCCAAATTGCAGATGACAGCCAGTGTGCTAGAGGCTGCTTATTCAGAGGGACCTGGATATCACTGGGCCAACACCAACCCTATGAAATTCAGCAAGGAGAAACATGAAGTCCTGTGTTAAGAGTTACTGACTTAAGTAGCCCTTTTGCTTCAGTTTTTCTATGCTTTTTTCTCCCCAGTTTTCCTTGCTGCCTTTCCCTAAATGTGGCCCAAGATTTTTAGTCCTACAAGCTCTTCCCTACCATTCTGTAACGAGTCTCATAGCCCTGTAGGCATCAGTCCCCCTAATGGGAAAGGTGATCTAGACTCTATGGACCCTCATTGGAAGTTTTCAAGGCTCAGCTCTATAAAGCCTTGATCAGCCTCATGTTCTACCAAAAGCTGTTTCTGTTTTCAGCAAGAGGTTGAACTGGAGACTTCTGAGAGCTGTTCTAACCTGACTTACCCAGTTATGCTAAAAGTTGCTGCTGAACTGTAAATAATTAAGTTCTGAGTTGTTTGCTCTGTTTGCATCATAACTTACTGATAATAATCTGTATTTTAAGTCTGCATATTGCAGTCTTGTTCAGCCTGTTGATGATACTTCAGTTATTGTAGGCTGGCAAAATACTTCCATTTCTGAATCACTGTTTGTGTTTGGTTTGTTTGTTAATGCAGTGCTAGCATTAGAAGCTGTGTACTGTGTCTTAAACATGATTTTGTTAGATTGGTGTTAAAAATTTGTCAGACTTGTGGACAAGTTTTAAACAAGTTATACTATTTTGTTGAGATGTTACAAATGGTACTTAAAATGTGGCAGTATGACATGCTATTGCATGCTGGATTTTTTATTTTTTCAGAGAATCAACTGTGTATCAGAAGTACTTGAGATACGAGCTGTGAGGCAAATTCCACTCTAGGGCATCTAAGCCAGGACTTCTTACATTTTAACTGCATTAATAAATTCGGATCTCTATTCACTGTGTGCTGTGAATGAGCACAGTAAGGCAACAATAGAAATACTGGTTTTGTAAATTAGCTTTTTAAATCTTCACGAGATGGCCTGCTTTCATGGCTGACTCTCATCTTTTTGATGAATGAATTCCCTTTTGAATAGTCTTGGTGTTCCTAAACAGATGTTGGCTACATTACTTAAACAGTAGAGGTTCAGAATTACAGTGGTCCACATCCTGGACCAGTGCCAGAGCCAAGCTGGGCTAAGGTCAGCAGTGTGGTACAGCCCTGTACTTGGAAATCATGGAGGTCTGGATAGCAGTGTTGTGCACCAGTGGGAATCTGGAATGACAAGTTTTGGGGACTCATGTACTTCTGCAGTTATGTTCCCTTGCTGATGCATAGGGGCCGTGGCTGTGTTGTGGAGAGATGCAGTAGCACAAACATGCATATAGTTAAAACTTCAGCACCCAGGCAGTTTGGGGTTTGGCAGAGTTCTGTTGGTTGGGTACGTAAAAGATTATGGTTTTTTTTAATTAAAAGTTGATGGCGATTGTTAGATGGCTTTGCTTTTTAGGGGTGTGGCAGCTGTGTTGGTGTCCCACTTGAGGCACTTAAAAGTGCAAGTGCTCATGCACGAGTGTGTGTGCTTGTATGGCTGGCATGGCATAAGAACAACTAAATGGATGCAAAATTGCTCTTTCCAGGACTTAGAGGATCACAGTCCTAGATTATTCTGTTCCTGTGTTCACATCAAGTCACTGTGTAGCATGACTTCCTCAGAACAGCTGTTTCTTCTGTCAAAGCCAAGGCAGCTCAGAATTTCGTTGTGATGGTCATAGTTTCAACAAACTTTTGTGATCACTTCCATCTTAATCTAAGGGAGTAATATATCCTCTTTAATGCTATCACTGCTCTGTTGTGGCAAAGGATTAAAGCAGTCATTTTGCTCTTCAATAACTATTTTAGCTTTGCATGATTTTATTTGAAATTCTAAAAAAGGAATATAGTGTAAGCTCCATGTTTTGATATTTATCAGCACTGTAAATGTTACTTATTTAGTACTTTTGTAAGACCACAGAGATTGTTTCCTGCTGTATTTGGTACATAAAGCATAGAGGGAAAGGCCATAGAGAAAAAGATCAGCAGCAATAATATTTTGTTGTTTTGGTTTTTTTTTTTAATTATTCTCTTGATAAAGCTGGAGCTTTCTGCTCACTACTGAGCACATGCCCCACACTCAGCTACCCTAACTTGCAGGGGCACAGATTGACTTCTAAAGATAAATAGGTTTTTTTGAGATCTCCCTGTCCAGTTTTTTTTTCTAAGAAGGAAAAATGTAAACTTTTTACTCATCTTGGCAAATGTGCAGTTTTGTTTCAGAGAGACAGCCCATTCTATGTAGGTTTGATCTTGTTTCCATCAGTCTGTTTGAGCACTTTGAGGCTGGGTGGGAATTATTGCAGTTATCTTCTGTTAAACGTATCTCCTTTGTTTTGTCCTTCCTATTTCAGATTTAGCCTTGGAATCTAATCCATCTGATCATCCCAGAGCAAGCACAATTTTCCTGAGCAAGTCACAAACAGATGGTAAGCTAAGGTTTTTTCCAATTTAACAAACAGGGAAAAAATTGGAAAAATAACCAAAAGTAACAGCTCAAGAACAGTGCTTCAATTCTTTCAAAGCATAGGGATTAGTAATTTATGTATTTACACCAAAATGTGTTTGCAGACCATTTTACCTAACACTTAAATTCACTTATCTTTAAAATGCATAAGTATCAGACTTCAGAGTGCAGATCCTAGTCTGAAGGAGCAAGGCTCTCTGCATTAGTGTAATTCAAGTTTCAAGCAATGGTGGGTTTTTTAATAACCAAGGACTGTTTAAAAATTGTTTAAAGTAAAAAAAAACTGTAGTTTAAAAAATTATGTTTTCTGTAATAAATAATAAGCCTAAGCCATTAGTCTGTATCAGTTGCTTTTGAATATGTTCTTTTAAACTGAAGAGCTTCAGAGGATAAATATTCTCCAATCCCGGTTTTAATTATATAGATGTACTGGGATTGTCAATTTCTTTGTAGATCCTGTCTTTACAAAGTAACTCAGTTTTGAAACAATTGCTATAACTTGTGCATTCCAAAAGGCTGTTAAAAAGTGCAGGCATTTCTACATTGCACAAATAAAAGCAAATTCTGACAACAAGATGTTTTGAAGTTGCAACTAAAAAAAAGTTTAAGATAATATTTTTTAAATGTTTCTATTTCTTTTATAGTTGGTTCTTGTTTGAAGCACTGTTTTGCTAAGAAAGTGATACACTTGAGGTTGGATGTGTTGATGGAAAGCTGCAGTGTGTCTTTTAACTCGGCATAGCTTTGCCACAGAAAAGAATTATTTTGACAGGTCTGTCAGTTGCTGTCCTGCTATTCAGTCTTGTGGCAAGTGGTAGAATTGTCAGTTGTATCAACTTTGCAGTGCTCAGATATTCTGTGAGCAGTGGGAACAAGCACTAGCCCAGTTCTCCAGAAGAGATGATACCAAGGAAATGTAAAGACCTCTTTTTTGGGGGCCTCTGTGGTCAGTCTTCAAACAGCCAGAGGGTCTGACCTGCTCATTTCAGACACCTCTGAGATGAGCAGTGCTGAAGGTGCAGAGTCCATGAACACTCTGACTGTGCAGCCTTCCAGCCTTGCTGCAGAGAATGTTCAGGCTACATCAACAAGCTTGTTGGGGGTAGTATTGCTTTCAAATACACAGACTTGTGTTCATGTAGAAAAAGGCTCCTCTAGGTGAGGTAGTAACTATTAAACTATTCCCTGAAGTTTGTATTAAACTAATTGAATTTTTTGGAGGAGTTAGGCAGAATAATTTATTTTCTAATTTCCCTTGTTCTTCTTTAGATGACCTTCCATAGAATTAGTAGAATTAATATCCATAAGTTCTCTCTCAGTGAGATGTTACCAGGATTATGAGTTTTTATTTATGCAAAAAGATAACAAAATGTGGATACTCTTTTCCAGTTGTCAGTTTTTCTAAATATGTAAGAGAATATGTCCTGCTAAAGAGTGGCAGTGATGTGAAGTTAGAACTTTAGAGAGGTGCCTGTCCATCCTGGTCACATTTGTATACTTTGTGCATGTGTGCAGCTCTCAGCTCTCCCTAACATGGTGTTGTTTTGCTGCTATCACAGCTGGAAGTTTAACCTTGCAGTCTCTTTTGAAAGACTAACACAGTTTAAAATTATCAAATGACATGGTTGCAGTTATATGATAAATAGGGGCACAGCTTATGCCAGCATCTTCTGTATAGTGAAATACCCTTTTACCTTCTGCTGTCTAATAGGAGGAGAGAGAACACATAAATAATGCTGGGCATTATTTCATCATTTTGTATCTTTGGCAGGCTCAGGGTGTGCTGGTTTTACTTCTGCTTGCTGTTGGATGTTGGACTATTTTAACTATCTGAAATCATCCTGTTTTTCATGATGCACAGTATCTTTTCAAAGATGAGATGTTTTTCCCTTTAGCGTGATGGGAAGTAGTTGTTCCTGAACGTACATGTGGGTAGACAGAAGGAGTATGTAGCTTACTAGCTTGATAAAACTTTATATTTTTTCTCAAACTACTTTTCCAGAAGTAAAGTAAAATTTGAAACTTTTAATACTCCCATACTTTAGAAAACTAGGTTAATAGAAAGACTTTATTGAATGTAAATTGGGAAACCGTTCAGTTCACATTCTTTTTCCTCTTTCTAGTGCGAGAGAAGAGGAAGAGTAACCATATAAATCATGTAAGTAAACCAAATTCTATGCAAGTAATATTGGGATATTGGGCCAAAGACAAATTCAAGGAAACAGCTGTAGTAGTTCTAGTTATATCATCTTACACATGTTCCAAATCCTCCTTAGAAAGGTGAAACTCAATTATCTTTGACCATCTCTAAGCAATAAACAGGCACAATATCACAAAGCATACAATGGCTGTTGTCAAAAGAATAAAAAAGATTTTTTTTGTTGTCAGTCTTAAGCATTTCAGAACAGCAAAGTAGAAAATACAAGCCAACCTGTCTGTATTTTTTTTTAAACAGAAATAAAACTGCATTAATTTCTCAGTTGAGATGGCAAGTCTTGAATCACTTGCTGATTGAATATTGCCATAGGACTTACTTTAAGAAGTGTATCCAGTATGAAAAGAGAATAATGAGCAAATATCATCAGTATGATAAACAAATGATACTCCATTAGTTTTAAAATCTGAAAATATGCTTGGAGCTTCTTCCACAAATATTACTTGGTTTGGACACTTCACTTACCAAAAAAACAGCCAAAACAAAAAAGATGCAATGTCATTAATAAGTGGATAAAAAATCATTGACTAGTAAAGGTAAGAATGGAATTTGGTAACATAAAACTTAAAAAATATCAAAAGTGTCTACTGATAAAGTACTGGTAAGATAATGGTATTTCAAGTCTCTTATTTTGCATGATTATGCAGGAAGTGGGGGTGATTCTTTTCCCTTTTTTTCTCTCTTTTTTGTTACAATTCCAGCTTTGGTCTGCCAGTACCAAGGTGAAGTGTGATTGCAGTGTTTTTGCTGGCAAACTTCAGCTGGAATGGGAGATATTCCCAGTCAGCTGTTGAGTTTTGAAGGGTGTCAACATTGTCACATGGAAGACTTTCAAGTTTTAGACAAGGCATTTTTAAAAATTCTGGTGAAAACTAATGAATCTTGAATTGTTTGATGAAAATTCATCCCTCAATTATGTTGTCTTATCTCTAGTGCAAGTCATTCTCTGAAAATGCTCAGAAAAGCCTGAGTAGGGTTATATTGGAAGATCTCTTACAGTACAGAATGGACAGGATTAGGATGGATGATGGAGCATATTGTGAGCTCAAAATAATAATTGTAAAAGTAAGGGTAATAGCAGTACTGTGTTTCCAGATTCCAGATGCTAAACAGGACATGTGTGAAGGGAGCCATGTCAGGAAAAGGTTTCCTTTTTTTTTTTGAAACTGTAGTGTGACAAAACCCCAAATGTTAAACTGGATAACCAGAAACTGTAAAGGTACAGGATCTAAAAGGAGCGAGATGGTGATAATGGAGTCACAGGGAAATCTAATAGAGTACATCACAGAGAGGGAAGACTAGGAAACAAACTGACAAGAATGGAATGGGAGAGAACTGAGAAAATCAGGACTTGCTGCTTTAGCTCAGCTATTTCTGCTGTATATTATCTAAAATCATGTTGTGTATTACGAGGAATGGTTTATAAATGTGTCTTACACAAAGGAACTAGACAGAAGGAACTACTACAAAGGTAGTACTACTAAAGTACTCCTACAGGGTAGCTTACATTGCAGCAGCAACCATCCACAGGGAGCTCCTATGCAGTAACCAGAGGTGTAAAGCCAGTATTCAGTGTGCTAAACAACAGCTTACAGAATCCCTCTTCTTGAATGTATTTCAGTTCTTTTCTTCTTTTTCTCTTTTTTTTCCCCCCCAAGGTTTCTCCTGGGCAGCTTACGAAAAAATACAGCTCATGCTCAACAATATTTATAGATGACAGCACCGTCAGTCAGCCTAACCTTAGAAGCACAATAAAGTGGTAAGGACCCTTGTCATCAACAAGGGCTTGAGTGGCATTGTGAGGGTTGTTTGGGATTTTCTCAGGGTCTTGTCTGTTCCAAAGCCAACTGCAGCCTTGAATGAGAGAAGCACAGCACTGTTTCTGCAGGTTGGTCATGGAAGGGGTGTAGAGGTCTGGGTAATGGGCTGCTCTTGTTTCAGTCACAGAGCTCATGGACTGTCCTATTTCCAAGTCGTTCTCATCATGCACTTGAGGCAGTGCAGAAGTGTGTCAGCATTGTGGGTTTGAAAGTATGTGTTGAGGTGGGGAGTTCAGTTCACACTGAAAGCCAAATCAAGAAATTCTTGACCTGGGAAAACTTGAAATGGATTTTGTGTGGAGTTGCAGAAGTTGCAGGACTGTGTTTGGTACTTTCCAGTGATATTAGTCTGCCCTCTAGTTGTGGAAAACTGTGCATGTGGCTGACTTGGGGTTTAGTGCTGGCATTTCTGCCTTTTCTTCACGTGCTTGTTATTTTAGGTAGGTGATTGTTATATTCTCCATTGTAAATGGCTGATGGAGCTGTTTTTCTGGGTACCAGAAAGTCAGTTATTTGCACTTACATGATACCAGCTGAGAATTGAGAAGAGTTTTATTGTGCTTGGGGGGAAAGGAGGGCTGAGTAGATTGAGGCCCAGAAGGCTTTACTGATTTAATAGTGTAGTAGAGCTTGGAAACATCTAAGTTGCTTTGTCACTTTAAAATTTGTTTTCAGACAAAGGTATGTCACTTCTTTTCTAGAGAAAAACAAAACAAAAACCTAAAAGATTATACTTGTGCCATTTTGAAGTGCTGTACAGCTGACAGCAGATCAGAACTTTTCATTATAGGTTCCTGTGATGGCAGTGTTCCTGTTATCACCACGAGTAAAGAATCTGAAATTTGGCCACAGTAGACGAGTGTTACTATATGAAATTTATTGCCTCACTTAGCAGAGACTGAAATCTGTTCTTGTCCACTTTCTGGATTATGCTGGCATAACACCATCTTTATTATTCTGGTTTTTTAGACAGTTCCTAAATTAAACAACCAGACAGGGTTAAAACATCTGCAGAATCTTTGCAATGGTATATTTAACACCAAGGAGAACTTACATTTTAGTTGGAATAGCCGACATTTTCACTAAATATCACCTACTCAGGAAATGAAGGTATATGTAGAAAATATCACTTAACACTTATTTCATTGCACAACTATCTGTACAATGAATATAAAAGTAGTTTGGCTGGCAGATTTGATTTGGCCAATTTCTGCCCAGACAGTTAACCATCAGAAATGAGATGTGTAGTGCTTGGGGATGTGAGAGGACATCACTGCAAAATGGATTTGTAACATTCTGCTGATTGACAGCTTTTGCAGTGGAATAGTGTGCATGTTAAATCTTTTTTTATTTTCTTTTTTTTTTAGTGTAACATTAGCAATATTCTACCATATAAAGAACAGGTAAGTGAACTCTGCTGAAATATGACTTTCTTTTTGAACCAGGGATATAAAATCATAGACTCACTAAGACTGGAAAAAAACTCTAAAGATCATGGAGTCAAATACGGTCTTGGTCACTTAAGTGACAGCTGGTGAAACTTAAAGGAGGTGAAAACTCTGGCACTTTATGCTGTATCTGTTTTCTCTTTGTACTCCCTCTTGAGCAGCTGTGGAAGAGTCAGTAATGCCCCGTCCAATGGCACATAAAATATAAAATAGAGAGGGAGGAAAACACTTAACTCACCACGAATCAGCCTTTGGACTTTATTTAGCTTTTCCTGAATGCAGAAGTATGGATTAGTTTTGATGGGTGAAGATGTCTGTCCACGTACAAATCACTCTTGCCATTACAGTTAGTTCCAGCATATGCTTCTGAATTACAGATGACTTTTTGAAGTAAATGCTATTAAAGAGTTTCACCTGGTTTCACATTTTAAGGGAGAACTTCAGTAAGCATAATACAAGAATATGGAAAGCTATTAATTGTTTAGCATTTTAAGTATTTATTTGTAAGGACTCATCATTAAATACTTTGCAAAAATACAAAGTAGCTCCATACCATATTCTAGGAAAGGCTGAACTATAAAATATGTCCCTTGATCCTCTTTAATGAATAATGATTTTTAGTAGAGCATAGCATTACCAATTAACTCCTATTGCTAAATCAGAGACTTCTGTTTTGTAGAGATTCTGACAGATCATTGGATATTTTTGATGAAAAATCTCATCCTCTCACAGTAAGTGTAATTTTTTTGTCTTCTGAGTGTGTATCAGTACCATCTTGCTTTATATGGTATAAGTCATAAAAATGTATTAGCACCAGGCCACAATCAAACTGATCTTAAATTGTGTCTTTATATATCGTACAAAGTGCAAACAGTGACTTTTGAGATCAGCTAGATCATGAACAAATCCCAGTCTAAATGTTATAAGCTATGTTTGATTTTTTTTATCCTTTGACTATAAATAAAAAAATAAAGCATGTGCCCAGTTCTTTTGTATTCCATGTCTGAAGTTTCTTGTCCATGTCTTTTCTTCCCCTCTTTAATACTGCTTTATTAGAAGTGTAGGAAGACATGGTTAATAGGTATGTGCTTAACCTTTTAAATGACTGCAGACAGGAGAATATAATACATGAAGCATCACACAAAGTAGACAACAGTGAGTTTGGCCTTTAAAAAACTGGAAAGACAACATTTTAAAACAAATATGCTTAAGATTGTTTGCAGTAACAGCAAGGAGCATTCAAGATGTGATTTTAATGTGACTGGTCCTGGTACAGCTTTTTAGACACTCTTAAAGATGCAAAACCTCATAGTACAGGGAACCTCAAGAGTGGACCATGTGCTTTTTCACGTCCAGTTTGGGCACTCCTATCCAAATGCCTGTTCTACAGAACCACTTACTTTGTTTCTCTTGTGAAATTAATTTAGCAGAAAATTGAATTTGTTCTGGGACTTACCTGAGTGATGCAGTATAACCTATTCCATGGATCTTGCTTGTTAATAAATAGATTTTAATAAACAAGTTAAAATACTAAGTTCGTTAAAGTTTCATTCCTAAATATGACCCATTTTTCTAGGAATTGTACAGTACAATATAAATAAATACAAGTCTTTATTCAATTAAAAAAACCAACTTCAGTACAAGAGCTATATTCAAGATTTCTTATATGGACTGTAGCACTTCAGAGCAAAAAAGTGTGGACCAAAACTATTTTAAATGCCTGAATCTGTTGTTTTGCATTCAAAATTATTTATGTAAGATGGACTCCATCAGACAATTTCTTTATTTAACAACCTGACATCCTTTGATCCTTTCATATAGCCTACCTCCTGTTTAATGAGAAGAAAATCATTGTGTCCTCTAGAGGACACTTAAAGGTCTCTTCTATCTTACTGCAGCACACAGACAGAAACAGAGTTATGGCTGAGTGTCACACTTCTGAGGGAAAGGCACACACAGCTTGTTAGTTTCTATAGCAATGGTGTTTTGCCTGGGTACCCACTGTTCCTTCAGAAAGGTTAATTAGCAGAAAGAAATCTCTGAACACCTTATCTTCCAAAGATGCAGTCACAAGGAGTCCACACCAGGCTCTGTTGACCCCAGTGGGACCCAGTTACTGGTATCATGGATTTAGTCACAAATATCAGTCTTGGTGCTTCCTTTCTCAGTTCCAGTGTCTTGGTTTAAGGCAATTTAAAAGGAGAACACTTTGGAGTAATTTGCCTCCCTGTATAAGTTCAATCAACCCCTTTCCATCAATAAGGAATGAATACAAGTAGATGTAAGTGGAAAAAATAACAGTTTACCAACAAACAAAACAGCAACAAGCAAAAATTAACAGTAAATAACTGCTAAATACCAAACTGCTGAATCTCACACCCTGTGGGAATAAGGAGAGACCCAAAATGTCAGAACTACCCTTCCCAAGATGAGAAAGCCACGAACTGCAATCTCTTTGAGACAAGGAGAAAAAACATCAAAAAGAGAAGCCAAAAAGGGTAAATAAAGCCTGTGCTTTAAGGCAAGACCAAGCAGCTGGCAAAGCCAAGACCACACAGCAGCAGGGCTCAGCTGCCTTCCAGAGCTGAATTTAAAGCACCTGGGATAGCACCCACCCATCCCCAGCTTCCCACAGCAGAGTCCTACAGACACTGTGACAATTTTGGGCACAGATAGATGGGAATACAGTATCATTTTGGGTTATTTCAGGACATCCAGTCAGCAAAAACGTACTTCCAGATGTGCTTTTGTACCATATGTAGCACAGGAATGAGCAGTGTTGTTGCTCATGCTATTCCTAATGTTGCATGTCCCCCTTGCAGAGATAGCCTCTGTTGGTAAATGGTGTATTAGAAGGCTGTGTGGGCAGTACAAAGTTAACTTACCTCTGCATTTTACTTGACAATGCTCCCTGGCTATTTTAATCTACAAAACCACAGGAAAATGTTGCTTTGCTTACCTTACAACTACTAACTTAGTGTCAAGCAGGTATGCTGTTTTCAGCTGCTGTCCTGACCATACTGTAGGTCTAACTTGGACTGTAGACAGAAATCTATTCAGAATCAGTCTTGCAGATCCAGTGTGCAGAGTGGGAGCTCTTGAAGTTTCATCCCTCCAGAAAAAGTCCTGAATATCGGAACATCTCTCAAACACAAACTTCAGGATTGCTTTTACAGAGTATTTCTCAGCTTTTCTTCTGCCCTGTGTATAGAAACAGTTTAGCATTGTGTCAGAGTTAAATTTACTCGTTCATTAGCTCTGTTGTCTTTCTGGAGTCTCTCAAGAATGAGTCCTATGAAGACAGTGTAAATTACCTTGTAATTCTACCTGTGACAGAATTATTGCCACATGTTCTTAAGCACTTCCTCAGCTGGAAGAGGAATCTTATGAAGTCTGTTAATTTTGCCTTTTGAAGAGCCATTGCTTCCCTGGTGTATATACCTATGATTTTCTTGCAGGGAGAAGCTTTTTTTTTTTTTTTTTTACATCTCTTTCAGTCCAAAAAATGTTCCATAGACAATAGTTAGCACCTGCAGTGATGATGGTAGTTCATGCTCTTTCCTGTTGGCCCTACAGATCAAACAAGTATTCAGAAGAGAGATACCAGCTAGAGCTATTGTGTTTTGTTTGGAATGTTTGCGATATTGCAAGGCTGCTTCTTTCAGTGTATAATTCTGTTCTGCCTCAGTGACAGGAAATGGGTGTACACACCTCAGGGGGAAGAAACAACCTGTTCTTCAGAGGCAGTGTTAAGTAAGACAGATTTTCAGTAATTCCAAGAACTCTCTTTCAGCGGGAGGAGGTCCCAGATGACTACTACAAGCATGACCCTGACCACAAGCACATCTACCGGTTTGTTCGGACGCTCTTCAGCGCAGCACAGCTGACAGCAGAATGTGCAATAGTGACTCTGGTAAGAGCACCCTAGTGCTGCAACTCGAGCTTTTGGAGGACTTCCCCCTCTCCTCATTAAGAGAACTGGCCTGAACTGACATTTAAATAGTTTAGAGTAGCTCATGAAACCCTATTAATGAAGGCACAGTACAAGTGAGTTCATTAGAGATTTCTAAGTAGTCACAGAAGTGATTAAATAAAAGGGCAATTCCCTTTTCTGTATATAAATATGTAATGCTTAATTACTTGTCCAGTAAAACCCTGTTTGTTTCATAATACATAACTCACTGTAGAAGCTTGAGAGGAGCAGAACAGTGGGATGCTGTAAACAGTGGAGTGTGATGAGATCATACACAAATACATTTTTTATTTCAGCTGTGTGGCTGGGAAGGTGTGAGTTTTGAGTTCATATTAACTAATAATATTCATTATTAGTTCACAGAACAAGTAATACTGCCTCAAAGGATCAGGAGTCAATTCTATAGGAACTCTAGGAGAGGATCCTTCTCATTATTAATGTCCTTCAATCATTGCCACCTTTCTATCAAACTTTTTTTTAAATTAAGCCTAAGAGGCTATAACTTTTTTCCCCAGGTGACTTGGAGGTACTTAGAATTTAAGAACGATATTAAGATAATAACTCATTACAGTTCGTTGTTTGATTTCAGAAAGTATGATGGATTTAAAAATTTATCAATGACAATGATTTTTTATTTTTTATATATATGTGTGTGTGTGTGTGCATATATGTATATTAAAGGAAATTTTAAAACCACAACATGTATAATTGCTACTTTAGACTGTCTCTCAAACTGCACTTTGTTGCACACTAAACTTCAGTCTTCACTGTGGCTTCTTTCTGAAAAACAGTGTGAAAGGAGAACAGAACTGTCACCAAAAGACAATACAGCCATTAAGCAAACTTAGCTTGAAGGACTCTCTTTAATAAGGAAATGAGTAATTTAAAAGGCTGAATGAGCTATTGAAACTTTGAAAGTAGTTGGAGGTTTTTGCTTTTTCAAAGACAGGAAAGCAACTTTGACAGAACAAGACGACAGCTAACCCTGGGCAAACTATGTGAAGTGTTTACAAAAAATTGAGTTAGTTTTTAAAGTGAATTTTACCACTAGATGGCCCTGTTATTGTAGGAACACCTTTAGGCTATTTGAAGGCTACAAGCCAAGGATGAGAAGAAAGCATGGGGAGACCTCAGTGACAAAGATTAATCCTTCCCTTAGACCTTAATAGGTGGAGCTTCCCTTACCCACTAATTTATCTGAAGCTACATTAGAAACTTGGATTTAGATGAGGGGATAGAAAATTAAAAAACAATTTATATTCAAATTTGAAAGTGCATATTACTTAGTACATGGATCATTATAGGAGTGTGAATAGTAGAAAACTTTCAAGGAAGAGAGATTCCACGTCCTAGAGTTGGTTTGAGATCTCATGGGAGGAAAAGACCAAGGCACATCTTTGGAGTTGGATATGTCTCACTGCATAAGCAGTTGGTGATGAAGGGATTGGAGTCTGTTCCACACAGGGTAAAACAGAAATAGCACTTAAGACTTTCACTGTGTATAGACAGCAATTAACACATCTTTGTCCCATCACTAGAGATCGAAGTGCAGGTTTTAGCATTTCCTGTGAAGCTACAAGTGCTGAACACCTTGACCATGATGAAAGGCTAACGTGATGTTGAGTGATTGGCTGTCCAGGTAGGCCCTGATGAGGACCTGCCAGTGATGTGTGACAGAACTGTTGCAGTGTCTCTGAAGGAGCAGTGCTCATTGCTCAGAACTCACACCTCACTAGCTATTGTGTACCCTGCTGCTCCAGCTCTTGTGGGAAAATAAAAAATGGAACCCATAACTCCTGAAAATTTGGATTCTTATATGTAAATACTAATCACTGATACTTATGTTGAAACACTTAACAGTAATAAAAAGTCATATTGGACTGGCGTGTTTGTTGCTCAGCTCTGGTCCAGGTGTTAATTACACACACACAGTTGTGAGGTTTTGTTTTTTGTTTTTTTTCCTTCTTTCTATAGGTTTATTTGGAAAGGCTTTTAACCTATGCAGAGATTGACATATGCCCTAGTAACTGGAAGAGGATAGTTCTAGGAGCTATTCTGCTGGCTTCTAAAGTCTGGGATGATCAAGCTGTGTGGAATGTGGATTATTGCCAAATACTGAAGGATATTACTGTTGAGGACATGTAAGTTGCAAGATTTGGGTAATCTACAGTGGTGGGTTTTTTGTGTGATTTTTTTGGTTTGTTTGTTTGTGTTTTTTGTGATCATGCTGAAAAAATATATCTCTGTTCCTATATGTATATATAAGGTGTATATTTAGTGTCTGGCCTCATTCTCTTTTTTATCCTCAAGAAACTTTGGATAATTACCCTACTTTGAGACAATTCTGTATTAATAATTTTAATTATTTGCATAAGTGACTTCAAAGTTAGTTTTCTTTACCTTCTTTATCTCAGTGATGAGCCATGGAACTAAACTGCCCAATTTATAGTCTTACCAAAAGGTTTTTTTAGAAGGAAAAAAAAAGTGAACTAAACTTGTCCCCTACCTTTTCTGTTTTAGAATTTGAAGAATTGCAAGGTAACCCATAACTTGTGACTTTGATGTGTCTTGTGTATCCAGTTAAGGCCTAAACATCTCAAGGTCTGAACTCCTAGTGCTGCTGCTGGCAGGCAGGGGGTGTTTGGGTAGCTGTGGTTGCCTGTGTTACATACAGCTACTGCTGCAGCTGTCCTCTCTGGGCAGGTTCTTAGATGTGCCTACAGTGCTGAAAACAAAGTCCTCAATCTTATTACTGCTTGTTTTTGTAAGGCTGTTCCTTAGATATATTTTTGTCTTGTGTGTTAGTTTCAGTTTTTCAGAAATCTTGAATCTGCTGTCTTTTCTTGCTGCTCTCAGCTTCAAGCCAGGTTCTGCAGTATAGGAAGATATTCCTTCTCCTGGCTCCAGGTTCATACTATGGGCTGGGGATGTGTTTATGTGGACTGTAGTTGGCCCATTAGGTTTTCTGTTAAATTCCTTCTCACAAAGTTCTATCTCAGGGCTTTGAAACGTCAACATTTTTCTTTTAATTCTATTTGCTGCTTGTTCTACTATTTCTCTTATAATCACAGGTAGAAATTATACAAGTCCATCTTAAAACACCAGGCTTCCTGTCCTTGCTTTCATGACATGATTTGTGTTTGAGTTTAATCACAGTGCTGTGCCCTGAGCATGTGTCCAGGCCTGTGCAGTGACAGCCAGTTCTAGCACAGGAGCAGACTGAGCTGGCAGAGCTCTGCACATAGCACTGGAGGCTGCCTGTGTCATGGGGCAGTGTTCTTGCCCCAAGTTCTCTTCCTGGATTCAGCCCAAACTAATGTTTAAAATACAGAAGGTAATTATTCATTTGGGACTCTTTAGGAGGAGGAATATCTAGTTTTCTTCCTTTTAGGTTGGGCTGCATTTCTGAAAATGATGGAGTTTTCTGTACCAAAACTATTTTATTATACAAATTATTTCACATCTCAAACGGCAACCACTGTTACTTGTTTTATACATACCCCTTGCCTGGGAGTTCTTTGTCTCAAAATGCAGGACTATGCCAGCCCTGCTTTCAGGAAAGCATAATTAGTGATTTTATACAATGTACATCTTCACTTAGCCTGGCTCAGAGTGCTCATCTATCTGAGGAACGTACTTGAAGCGTAGCTGCAAATAACTCTGAGATGGCTGAAGTGGGGTCAGCAAAGCCAGGAGTGCTGGAGGGTACATCTTGCTCTTTTTGATGTCTCTTCTTCTAGTCCTAGTTGGGACACATCAAATTGATAGCACTGAAAATATCTGTAACAAGCAGGATATTTATTCTCTATTGCCAGTGCTGGGTCTCCTGAAATTGTCAGTGCTTGCATTTTCAAAGCAGTGACGGTGGTAAGGAAAATAGATGGAATTTAGGCATAATTTTTTCCTCCAATTTGAGGATGGGATTTTTGTAATCCCACCTCATTTGAGATGACTTAGACCTTTGAATTTAGGTATGGGCAGACACTCTACTACCCTCTTCCTGGCAGTGACACAGGGTGTTCATCCCAGGCTCTGCAACTGGGCAGACTTCACCACTCTTTGGCTGGATAACATCATCATTATAAGGACCTTGGAAAACTGCTTCAAATACTTGGCAAAATGGTGTTAAGTTTACAAGTCTGCTTTCAATTCATGGTTGGTGCTATAGTTATTGTCAGTTTTAGTAGTTGCAGTATTTTTTAAACCAGTCATTTGATAGTGAGTATTCCAAATATAAGAGTTAGTGAGAGAAAATAATTGGCAGCGGATTTCAGTCACAGTTGCATTCTAATATTGGAGATGGCTGGTGATGCTGCCAAAGAATGCACTCAAAATCCCAGCAGGTCCCCAGCTAAAGACTGCTTGGCAGGATTCTGCCAGGTATGGCTCCCTGGCTGGGCCATTCCTGTGCAGGAACAGCCTATCTACAAGAGCTGGTGGCAAGTTTTGCATGTGAACTGCTGTGAATTCTCCTCTCGGCTCTCTGTATCTAGAATGATCTCACTAACCTGACAGATGCTTTTGTTGAACCACTACAAGCCAAGCACAGGGGCTGCACCACTCTGGAAGTGGCAAAACTTCATCCAGTTTGCATCCAGATTTAGTTCATCCAGTTTGCAAATCTCTGTGCTTACAAGCCAGGCACCCCTTGTGAAGACAGCAAGGGTGCACCTCCTCCCCACCAAACTCTCTCCCCTCTGCTCGGAGTTGTGTTGGCAGCACCTCCAACAGCTTTGGTAGGGCAGGAGCTGGGGGCTCTCAGGTTCTGAAGGGATACAAGATCCAGGCCTGGCTACTGCCACGTGGTTATTTGCCTTTGCCTCTTCCTACTCAACATAGCTGAAGTGTTCATCTTAATTTTTCTATCACAAGCCCTTTTCTATTTGACCAAGGCAATGGTGTGTTTTCTTAATGAAAGACATTTTTCTTTTCAGTTTTGGGAGATAGTTCTTTTTTCTAATGGGAAAAAAATCAAAGGAAATTCAGTTGACATTTGGAAGTCATCCTTTGTCAGAACTTGCTAGCTTTGATGAGACTGAATCCATAATTGCTGAAAAATTAACAGTACAGCTGCTAATCTTGCCATGATTGTTTGTAAGGGGACACATGCTGTTCATTCTGTAGGCTACATGTATTTGTAAATAAGGCACAGAAAAAAAACATGGGCATTATCCTTTCCCAGGTTTTAAACCACTGTTAATAGACTTGTTAATCCAATGAAGAATTGTCTTTTTATAGAATTAAAATGTATTAGCCTAGTGAGTACAAAAGGGGCAGTGAAGAGCATTTACTTACAGGGTAAATCAAGCTCTGATCAGCTGATCATCAAAACATTATCTGATTTACATTTCTATAGGCTTATGACCATATGAACAGGAAATTAATTTTGCCACTAGGTTCAATGATACTCAAGTCTGCTATGCTAGAAAGAAGCACAAAGCTGCTATTCATATTGAGACCTAATACAGGACAACACAGATGATTCCTTAATTTATTTGTGCCCGCACTGATAGGTAAAGCATCCATTTTAAAAGCTTCCAAAAAAAGCATTAACAGCCTTGGCACTGACTTGATGCAACTCATCTTCTGGTGTATTCACAGCTGGCCTATACAGCTCCTAAGTTCTGTTGGAACAGATCTGCTACCTGTAGTGTTGAGTTGTTGTTGAACTGAATTGCTCAGTTTGGGTACCACCACTTTCTTTTTAGGTTAATTTGTAAAACGTTGTTTTTCGTCTGTAGAGTATCTCTGCTTTAGTTGACCACATTACAGTAGCTGAAGCAGTTTTTTTCATGTCATGGCACTCTGCATGCTTTCCTCCAAGTATTTCGCCTGGTGGAAACAGACAAGAGAGTAAAATCTGGACAGTGCCCTTTGACATAGTACTTTGTTATCCTGCCTAATGCTATTGAGGAGAAAATTCCTTCTCCCACCTAATGCTGCTTATTTATTTGTTTATTTATTTATTTATTTATTTATTGGAGATGAATCCATGTTGCTTCAAGAGGCTTTTTTCTGTGAGATAATAGCAGCAGCTCTTCATAGATCCATTTGTTGCCGTGGTGATCTGCCTACTCCTTTTGTTAGTCCGCCTCTACTTCAATAAACCCCCTTCCTGTTATCAGCCTGGTGAAAATGTCTGCAAGTTCTTCAGAGCTAATAAACAGCATACATCATTCCTTTCATCTGATCACTATAGTGTGGGGCCGTGTGAGAGTGAGAATGGCGCATGAATTGTACAGCTGCACTAATGGAACTCCGAAGAATGAACCTCCCCGCTCCGCCGGGCGAGTGCACGACAGGCCACTGCCTTCCGAGCCGAGCCTGAGGTGCCAGGACTCAAAAGCTGCACCTTGTTTTGAGCACCAGGGAATGACCTGTCTCTCAAAACTAATAATGCAGAGCTCTCAGTGACCTGTTTCAAAGTTGCTGGGTATAAAACAAGCTTGAGGTCTCTTCAGTGTTTTCAGCCAGCTAAAACAATCTTTATTTTCCTTTGTCTCCTGTCCCTTACACCTCCTAGGAACGAGATGGAAAGACACTTCTTGGAGCTACTGCAGTTTAATATCAATGTTCCTGCCAGTGTTTACGCCAAATACTACTTTGATCTTCGCTCCCTAGCAGATGACAATAACCTGAGCTTTCTGCTGGAGCCTCTCAGTAAAGAGAGAGCACAGAAGCTGGAGGTAAATGGTCTGAGAGCGGCTGGGCAGGGGACTTCTCTGTCTTGTATGAGTCGTAAGAGCATCTGTTGCTAATCATGTTAAGTGGCAGTTAGAAAAACTAAAAAGCTTTTAGATTAGTGTATTACAGGGTAATTTAACCCCTTTATAAATACAGGTAGCCCTTCTAAAACCATGCCTAGGCTAAGCTAGGATTCTGAGGAAAGGAAGGGCTCTGGAAGAGATGACAAAAGTATAGCAGATAGCAAAATAAAATGGATGTTATTTTGGGAACCGTAGTTCAGCTAGGCTACTTAAGATTGAAAGGATTAGAGTCATATGTAATGGATTGTCTGTCCTTCTCTGGTCACAGTCTGTATTCCAAGCACCTAGAGACAGTCACACTCAGACTCTTCTAAATACTACCAGCTGAAGGTTTCCCACTGCATCCCACTGCACAGCTGCTTTTAGATTTAGAGGGAGCACTCTTACTGCTCTCATGGTTTAATAAACAATTTGTCTGGGGGCAGCTGCAGAAATAAGTTGTGGCTTCCCACCTTTCCAGAGAAATGTCGCTTTCAGATAAACTTTTTGAATAGCTCGTTCTTGGGAATCCTTCAGAATGCCCAGAGCAGTGTAAATGCACATTACTGTCCCTTTCTGCTCCATGGGAAAGGCTGCCCTTGTGGAGAGGCCCCACAGCCTTCTTGGCATGAAGGTTCATTTTAAAGAGCTTTAACTTTTGCAGTCAGTCTTCCTAGTTGCTGGAGATATGTAAGACATTTTGAAAATATACAAATTACCTGGGTTCCCAGGGAAATTTCTTGTTGGATCAATGCAACCTTTCATCTGTCCAGGTTTAATTGATGACTCTGCGTGTTGTTTTGTTGACCTTTCAACAAAAGCATTACCACAGGCCCTGTGTACACTGATACCATGGTCCCTTTCAGAGAGGGGTGTGCTGCAGATTCTTGGCTTACATTGTCCCCTTGTCCACTCCCAATAATTCTGCCAAGGGCTAGGGATTTTATTTTGTGCCATAAAGTGCCTGAACTTCAGGAGTAAGAGTGATCCCTCCTGGTCCTTTGGAATGATAAGTATTATATGCCTATGAATTCCTCTATTTAAAGTTAAGCAATGCAGCTCTTCTGCTTTGTCTCACCCTTGTTACTTGCACTTTAAGCTAACACTGTCACTAATTGTAAATGTGGTTGTAGGGCAGTTCATAGTCCACAGGAAATTGTTTACTGAACTACTCAGTGCCAGGGCATAAGTGGATGATTTACAGATTGTGAGCCTGTTTTGTTTCTTCTTTCTTAGTATTTGGGGACTTGGTATTTAAAACCAGAGTAATTTTCAGTAGGGTATGTAATTTACTATCATGCACTTACTACTGCATGTATATTGGACATTTGGGGTTTAATTCTAAAATGTGATAAATATTGAGACTATTTGCTGAAATTTTTAATTCTACCTTTCAGTTAGAAGCACATAAGCAGCTGATAGGAGCTTGTATAAAGCAGTGAATTAGTGAATTCCAGAAACTGAAAATGATTTACACCATATGGGCAACTGGGGCTAAATATGTCAACACAGGTTGCTGTGTGATTGATGTGCTAGCATTAAAGCAGGATGAAGAGTCTGTCTGGTCTTGCACCAGGAGCTCATGCCGCCAGTGTCTCAAAGAATGCCACTTTTGAGCCAAATGCATGCCTCCAGAAGGTCGGCAGAAATAAATGTAAATAATTATTTTAAAATACACTTAGAATCTTTATTCATGCTCAGAGTGTTTTCACCTTTTGAACTTGCAGAACACTGGGCTGTGCTGAATGGGTGCTGCCTTAAAGGGAAGGTGTAGGCTTGTAGCTGATCAGGATTCTGAAAGTTCATCTGGTGATAGGTGGTAAATTATTAATGGAAGTAAATGTTCAGGGCTGAAATTCAGGTCAACATTTTTATTACAGGTATTCTTATTAATTTGTATTGATAATGTCTGAAGGCTCCAAACAGAAACAGGCCTTACAGGGGAGGAGACACAATATTTTTTTGACAATTGTGTTATTAGGATTTAAATAATTAGGTTTGTTACTAGAATAGCTAGATAAGCAGGGCAGAGGCAAGCCAATAAATGGATGAAAAAGCAATTCAACACTAGATTCTACATATGCTAATATTTAATTGCTATAATAAAGTACCATGGCTGCCCTCCCTTCTCAGATCATGAGGGTGATCCAGACTATATTGGGAGAGAGGGGGTAGAGAATGTAAAGTCAAAACAGACACCCTAGCAGAAATTAATTTCCTTGGCTTGCCTTCCGTGAGTGGCCAAGGGTAAGATGCCTGAGGGAACACAGAAACCTTTTCAGTTTGAACCTTTCCTCTTAGAGAAATGCCTGTGTGCATTTCTGTACTGTTAAAATAAAATTTTTATTTTATTTTTAAAATAAAATTTCTGTGTGCACCAGACACAGCTACTCACAGTGATTTTCAACATAACTTCCACAACCTTAAGTCTGAAATGGATCCAAGTTTTTCATTAGATAGTGAGACTAGTAAAATAAAGAAGATACTTGCATATGGAAACCAGTCACTTTATTTAGGTCTGGGGACAGACCCCATTAGTATTTTCCCTCCAGAGTAGTCCTTATTAAAAGCCAGGAGTGTCAGTGCTGCAGAGCACCTGTGCTGTTGCTATTGCCCTTGTAACACCTCCCTTGGAACATTCAGACTTTACTAATGCGGACTTTCCATTGTGTGTGTGTGGTGCCCAGGCAATCTCCCGGCTGTGTGAAGACAAATACAAAGACTTGTCAAAAGCTGCTATGAGACGATCGTTCAGTGCTGATAACTTAGTTGGTATCCGCCGTTCTAATGCCATCCTCTCCTGAGGAGAGAGCGAGGTGCAGCACCAGGAAGCAGCATCCACACCAAGCGGAGGGATCCACCACTCCATGCACACAGGCCAGCGGTGATGGTGTCTTCCAGCAAGAGGAAGCAAGGAGAGCCACTCAGCCAAGGGAGCCCAGAGCTTGAGGAACATGCTTGGTGCAACAGACAAGACCTTTGTCAAATCAACTCTCTCCTCCTTCTAATGTATCCAGAGGTGCAAAAACAAACTTATCTCCTTCTCTCCCCCACAGATGTTTGCTTACTATGTAGGCCTATAGCTGTGAACTCTTGAGGTTTTTAATAATAAGTAGTTTTAAATTTTAGAATTTAAACACTAACCACATGACTATAGTTAAAATGTTCTTTCCTCCTCTCCCCTGTCATCCAGAGTCTTACTGCATTTGTATTTCAGGTCAATGCAGTGTTAACAAAAACAACACATGGGACTCTTAAAAGTATAAAGCTACTCTGGAGCTGAAAACAGTAGCATAGACTTGTGTTGATGGCTTTTCCCTGGTTTGGCTACTAAAAGCTGCTATTATTGGTGATGTGTTCATACCAAGAAGCTGCCCAGCAGGAAGGAATTCCATCTCTGCACCCACAACTTCACTCCAGTAAAGATTGTCAAAAGACTTTGAATGTTTTGACTGGGGGCAGAGATATGGTTTTATGTATTGTTAAAATGTATAGGGTCCATGCTGCATTTCTTGTGAATTATGGTGCTTCTCTCATTTTCTAATACTTATATTGCTCTGGAAGAGATGTAATCTGTGTATTTTTCTGAGGCATTGAATGAAAAAGTTGGTCTGGAAACATCATCACCATCCCAAACAGTGTAGCAATCCAGTGGTGAATGGCGTGTGTGCAGCACTGCTTCTCTGAGTTCTACTGCAGATCTCTTGTGCTATATACAGTGAGTTCCTAAAGCTGATATTGTGCATCCATCTGGCTCTCCTTGGGTTTCAGTTTCCTGGGAGGAAGTTACATTCATAATGAGACAATAATGAGTCTGAGAATCCTGGACTACCTATCGAGGTAGATGAAAAAAGATGTGTTCAACTGAGAATTATCAAAAAGCTTTCTATAAATCTTTTTTTTTAAATTTTTTTTTCCCAAAGTGAATTTTATCTTGTGCAACTGCTCTAGAGGCTTGGGGTTTGTTCATTCTGAGACTTTGGAACAGAGCTTACTTTCAAGCTCTGAAACTGAACAGGATAAGTATTATTATAGACTCTTCCTGTTACAAGTCTTTGTAGTATCTTCCCTTCTTGGATCCAAATAGATTCTAGGCAGTGTCCTAGGAGCAGATCTCCCTCTGAATGACACGGGTTTTGTGCACTTCCTCTTACAGCCAAGGCCCAGAGATTTACACTGAACAAGTCCATCTGCCTTTGGGAGTGGGGCTGTGTGAGTGCCATCATCAGTGTGGCTGCACTCAGCTGTTCAAATGATGCATACAGCCTTTTGCAGTATGCAAATGTGCCAGCCCCTGGCTCCCAGACCCGCGGAACTTGGCACTTCAGGTATTGATCTCAATTCAATATTGAAAATAACACTACATCTTCAGGTGGTTTTCCTTTCTCATGTTTGTATTAAAAGAAAAGCTAATAAACTCTATTTTAATTAAAGTTAAAGGTGAAGGGTCTGTTCTGTACAGCTGTTGGATTCCACTGCCCCTCAAAAAGGGAAAAAAAACCCCAAAAACCTCAAAAAGTGGTTTGTGTTAAGGCCTCTCCCTTCCCCACACCAGCCTACCACCTTCATTTGGTCCCCATGGGCTGGCAGTGCCTGGGAGCAGAGTCCTGGGAGCAGTGAAGCCCTGCATGGCTGCCCAGATCTTCCCACATGGTCTTTGGATTTAGAACTTGACTTGGGCTGCTCAAATAAACCACTCACTGACAGTTTCTTTGCACTGCAATGGTCTTTAAGTAGGGCCAGTTTTTCTGGAGGTGATTTGATGGTTTTTAAGTCCTGCCTTGAAGAGCACTAAACTGGAAGCTACAAGTACCCAGCTCCTAGATTGACTTGTGAGCTAATTGCTAAGGAGCTTTGCTTCCTCAGCACCATCAGGTGCCTTCAGCTGTGTGGGATGGGTCTGGTGCACTCTGCTGTGGGGCTGCTCCAAAAGCAGCCACTCTCTGTGAGCTGCTCAGCAGAGACTGCAGGCACTCATTTCCCTTCCTTGCCAGATGAGATGGAGACTCTTCCTGCTGATCTGGATGGCAGGTGAATGACATCTCAAGCTGATGCTGCTTCTGCAATACATCCTGCAGAAGATAGCTGCTATGAACCTAATTTTGCTTTGAATATTACCTGGCTTTAGTTTTACTGTAGCCCAGAGCACATAATCAATGGGATTTTGATCTGTTCAGCAGATACTAAGCTAACTCAGCCTCTTAAGAGGAAAAAAATAGCAGTTCCATTTACCATTCTGGTACCCCTAAAGGAGTTAGATTCTGGAAAACACAGGTAGTGTATTTCTTAGCTAAACAATAAAATGTAAACTATATAGTTCCCTTTTGAAGTGCTGGGCAGTAATAGTTTTTCAGAAGGAATTGCTTTTAGGTGGTTCTGCTGGACAATGAACTGAAGGGGAAATAACGCTCCAATTTGCACTACTCTATATGCTGACAACACTTTCCTCAAAGAGACCAAAAAAAATTACAGTCATGGTCAGAATACTAGAATTCCAGAGACTACTACCTACCTCTGCTCCCAGGGAGGAGCAACTGGCTATAGGATCAATGTACCTTGTTTTTCTCAATCCAACAGCTGAGTAATATTTAATCTATGCTGAGGTGACCTCTGCCTGCTTTCAGTTCCAGGGTAGCACTCCCCATCTGGCAGTAAATGCTATTTGCAGAGACAATAGCTGTGTTATGGCTCAGCAAGAGTGATGTGAGCACCAGCCAGACCAGCAGGAGCAGTGTGTGTCAGCAGGGGCAGGAGGCCATGGAGGTGTTCGTGGGCTACGAGATGCCCTTGGGCTCCAGCAGCCCCTTCCCTTTGTGTACAGGGAACTGCGTGTTTTGTTTCCAAGGGAATTTTATGAGAACTACTTCAGTCTGGGTTTGGCAGTTAAGAGGACAGGCACTTGAGGGATGGAATAAATGTCAAGACCACTGCTCCTGGATAAGAGTATAGGTGTCAAGCATACCCTGAGCAAGCAAAATTGGACAGAAGAGCCATTGAGGCAAGAGCTTGCACAGGAGGTTGGCAGGAGTGCTCAGGGCAGGGTGAGCTGCTCCATTCAGAGCTCAGCACTGGGCAGGTGCAGCCCCCATCCTGTCCTGGGATTTCTCACAGTGCAGGACAATGACATAGAACTGGCATTCCATATTGTTACCTGGGAAAACTGTCCTTGCACCAAATAAGCTGTTTGCCAACATGGAGTGAATTACAGGGTGCTGCCAAAGTGACTGTAGTGCCCTTACTAACACCCACCCCCCAATGGACTGGCAAAAGAGCACTTAAATGGCAGAGCATGGGCCTGTTTTTCTTAGGATTAAGAAAGTCTCAGGCTGCCTTCACAGACAAGGCATTTTCTAGGTGAAATAACCACTTTGGCTTCTGATCTATGATATTAAAACCTATTTGAAGAGCCACATGGTCCCTATGCCATGAGACACTGCCATGGCCCATGCCACCCAGCCTGAACTTGTGCTGCATTTGCACTACTCAGCCTCAGGGAAGCCGGTGACTGCCTCGAGGGGTGGCTTAAGTTGACCAAATGGAACCTGGAGAGTGCAGGAGCACAAGCACTGGGCCAGCTGTGCAGGATCAGGTGTGTGCTCACGGGAACAGAGTCCTGCAGGTGATTCACACGCTGCCTGCAGGAAAGGCCCTTCCCTTGCTCGGAAACTGACTTGAGGTAGGCGGTGGATGGCAGTGCTGCCAAACTCCTGTTTACTGAGGAGCTGAGGACAAAACAGCTTCCTGGCAGGCAAGAATGACAACAAGGCTGCCAGCTCGGCACTGGAGTTACTTCCGGGAGCAGGCAGTGAGTGTCCACAGCTCCTTGAGAAGAACCTGATATGAAATGGTTCGTGTCCCCTCCACACCCCAAAACTGCTGCCCTTCAAGCGATAGGATCAGCCCCAATGGTGTGTTTTGCCTGTACTTGAGCATGGGGGGCAGATCCCTGCAGAATCAGGTGAGTCAGGCTGTGGGACTGTCAGGTTTATCACTGGGTGCTGGAATGCTGCTTCCAGGTAAGAGATCCTATCTGGTGGGACCTGATGTGTGCCTACACACCTAACTAGATAGCAGACTCCTGCACCATTAGTCACCACAGAGCCAGCCTTAACCCCTTGCTGTCCCTCCCCAAGTGCTCCTCGCAACAGGAGAGGTCGCACAGCAGATGGCAACACGGCCACCCAAATGGGCCAGCAAGCAGCATCCTGCTTGGCTAGGAGCTGTCATCTGCTTGGCCTCCTGAGTAACAAAGGGCACCTCTTCAGGGCCTGATCTCAGCACAGGGCAAGGGACACGTACTGTGCAAACTGCAAACGCCAATAAAAGTTGATAGTTAACCCTCTTTTAGCAGCGAGGCGTGACCTTGGCCCGTCAGGGAACGCGCGGTCACGGGCACAGCCAGCACAGAGCCCGGCATGGGCAGAGCCTGGCTGCACCACCCAGCCCAGCCCGGACACGCCAGCACTGAGGGCACGGATGTGTGCCATCCTCCGTGCCAAGGGCAGCGCTGCCTGGGTTCGTGCACATGGAACATGCTATTCCTGTGCCACGCAAGGGCAGTTGCCTCATCAGATCCCCACGATCCCCAGTGATAAGAGCCCTGCATGGCCCTGCAGTGCACACCTCCCCCTCCCCCTGACAGGTAAGATTTAAGGTAATAAATACTCTAAACAGAAGCAAAAGTAAAGAAAACAACACACACTATTTTTTGTCATCATAAATAACTAATCTTAATACTTCTCTTTGAATAAAATTTCTTCAGCTTTTCACATAATATAGTACAGTTATTTAAGCAACATTGAACAGCATCGGTAACGGAAGAGGCAAAACCCAACATGTAAATTGGCTACAGCAGACAGGGCACACGGCAACGGCTCCATCCCCCCTCCTGCCACTTGTTGCTGAGAAGCCAGGCTCAAACACGAGTTGATTCTATTACCCTACCGTTAGATCAAAGCTGAAAACGCTCTTGCATTTTTCAATAGGCAAGTTTGTAGCTAATCTTGGATTTCTTTACACACTTTGGAAAAAACAAAAACAGCAAAATACCACCATGACATGGTTTTGTTCATTGTATTGCATGATGTGTTTAGCTGTATCTACAAAAGGCACTATAGAGAGAGAGGAGTCCAGCAAGGTGTGGAATGGAGGAGGTTGGAATCATTTAATGCCCTGGATTACAGCAGAGACTACCACAGTGTCTCTGCACCTGACCTGCCTCACTGCTGAGAACACACCTGTCCCTAACCTGTATCAAAGGTCACTACGGCTTTTGTATGTACAAATTAGGCTATAATACAACTATTTACAGCTTGTAACACAACATGGTGCAATTCTGTCCACAATAAAGTACTCCAGGATGCTGGAAGGGGTGAGCCCTATTGCAAGAGTGTGGATGGGTGCAGCTGAACAGTCCCTGGTGAGCCCTCCATCCTTCAACCTCTGTCTCCTCTATCCAGGACACCCCAGAGACACTCATGCAGTACCTTTATCTGGAGATGTGCCACTTGAGTGTTCCCTCACTTCCCAAGTTTTGGTTTTAAAATGAGGTGGAAACCTTTCTGACTGAAGTGGTCCAAAGGTGTTAAGAACAACCTCAGATCCTTGCAGTCCTGCAGAAGCAAAGCCAGCAGTTGTTCTCCAGTGCTTGAGCAGCTGGGTCACAGTGCCACACTTGACAGAGGGTGAAAAGAACTTCAGTAATGGCTGGGTAGTTACATACATCACCACTGCTTAGGGCAAGGGGAAAAAAAAAAAACGCAGGTGCTTTCACAAGTGGCCTGAAGCCCGAGGCAGCCAGCCCCGTGCCACAACTGGAGCCCCTTGCCCTGGCTGCATTTAGTGACTTTGACAGCAGGGCCCCCTCACCATTATTCTACTTACTGAAACCCAGCTGTCACCACTGCTTAATGCTAGGCAATGGTTCTGTCAGTGCTCAACTGCTGTCTGATCCGTGGAAGTGAAAAGGGCTTGGGAAGTTGGAGGAAAAGAGGTACGAGCTCTGCTAAGTTTTCCTAAATTAACTGCTCCCTCTCAAACCTGGTACTCTCTCTGGCAGAGGCACAGCTTTGAAAAAAGCAGCAAGTATTGAAGCCAACTGACTGGAAAACCCAGCTACTGCTCCGGAGAGACAGCCTGCCATCTGGCCAGGATACCCCCGTGCAGCCACTGCCCACTGCAGGGCTGTGACCACCCTTTTGGGGCTGGTTGTGCCACGCTCAGCTGCTGTGTCAGATGCCACAGCTGGCAGGCAGGACACAGGACCTGCTTCCTTCACCCCAGGTAACCCACACAGGACAAGGAGCAGCACCGACCCTTCCCAGGGCAGAGGACAGCTCATGAGAGCCACGGCCCCTTGTGCAGCCCTCGGCGCCCCGGGCTGAGCAGCTCCATGGGCAGTGCAGCTGGCTGCCCATCGCAGAGCAGGGGCTCGGTGCCGCCCAGCCGAGCCCACCGGCGCCAGCTTCCCCATCCTGAGCCCTGACTGAAGGGAGCCGGATGTGCTTGCCCAGGGCAGAAGGGACCACAGGGGATCACCTGGTCCCTGCCTGTGCTGCAGACAGCTGGGACCCTGTCCCTGTGGCAGATCCTCTCCACGTCCCCTTCCTCCTGCACTGCCACCACCCATGAAGCCCCCAGCCCATGCAGCTCAGTGTGTTGCTGCCTGAGCAGAGCCAGTGGCTGCCTCACACCAGGGCCCCCAGCCTCCTCCTCCTCAATATGTAGCAGTGCCTGGGGGCTCTGGGGGCAGTCTCCTGCTCTGCCCAGGGCACCCAGGGAGGCAGCACCCCCTGCCAGCTCTCCCTGACCCACTCTCTGGGCTTTAGTGAGGGGCCCAGTGGCAGAGCCAGCCCTCACTTGGGGTTGGGGGCCACCATCTGCCCTGCCTGCTACAGCTCTGTTTTTCACCTCAGCACCAGCAAGACCTGCCCAGAGGCTTGCTGTGGGACACAAATTAAGTGCTTGAGGGCTACTGCCTCCTGACTGACCCTCAGGCAGCATCCTAGGACCCCAACCAGGATGTGGGACCCGAAATGGGGCATACATGGCAGTGCCAGGCTCCAGGCCTCCCTGTCCGTCTGCCCCCACATAGCTGGCAGCACCTCCCCCTGCCCTGCCTGGGGCTGCAGCTGCTCCGTGCCCGTGGTCCCAGGCAGCACCACCACAGTGGGGCTGAAGATGCCAGAGGTGGCCCAGCTGTCACGCCCTCTTCTGTGGCCCAGGATCTTCGCAACCCTCTCCTCCCTGTGGCTGGGGTCATCGAGGCTCCCTCCGGTCACACATGGGACAGTGGGACCTGCTTGTGGTAGGAGGCCATACTGGGCAGTACCGTCCTGCCCACCAGTGCCGGGCTGGCCTCACCGTACACAGAGGCACCTGCAGGCTTCCTGGCCCGGCAGCAGCGGGTGGTGAAGCGCCTCCAGGACTCCAGTGTCTTGCCAGACCAGATCCAAACGCCAGAGGTGATTCCCACCACAAGGCACATGAAGTACTTGAGCATGAAGACAGCATAGTCAGGCTTGGGGCGGTGAGGGTCCCCCGGGCAGGAGCAGTTGTGTGCCTGCTCCCAGGCCTCCCGGTTGTGCTGCTCGTAGATGTAGCAGGCAATGACGATGGTGGCAGGCACAGTGTAAAGCACGGTGAAGATGCCAATGCGGATCATCAGCTTCTCCAGCTTGTCAGTTTTGGTGCCGCCCTGCTTGATCACGCTGCGGATACGAAAGAGGGAGACGAAGCCGGCCAGCAGGAAGAGGCTGCCGGTGAAGAGATAAACCACCAGTGGTGCCAGCACAAAGCCCCGCAGATTCTCCAGGCTCTGGTTGCCCACATAGCAAACCCCGGCCACTGGGTCACCGTCCACAGAGCTCAGTGCCAGTACAGCAATGGATTTGGCACTGGGGATGAGCCAGGCAGCCAGGTGGAAGTACTGCGAGTAGCTAGCAATGGCCTCATTGCCCCACTTCATGCCAGCTGCCAGGAACCAGGTGAGGGACAGGATAACCCACCAGATTGAGCTGGCCATGCCAAAGAAGTAGAGGAGAAGGAAAACCACGGTGCAGAGAGCAGGGCCTGTGGTCTCGTAATGGATGTGGTGGTGCTCCGGGCTGCAAGCCACATTGGCATGCCCTGCCACCAGCCGCACAATGTAGCCCATGGAGACGAAGAGGTAGCAGGCAGAGAGGAAGATGATGGGGCGCTCAGGGTACTTGAAGCGCTCCATGTCAATGAGGAAGGTGGCCACGGTGGTTGAGGTGGAGAGGAAGCAGAGGATGGACCAGAGGCCGATCCAGAAGGTAGCGAAGGTCTTCTCATCTTGGGTAAAGTAAGGCTGGTAGCAGGGGATGGCGCAGTTGAGTACCTTCCCAGTCCTGATGCGGTTGTACAGCGGATGGGACTCCTTGGAGATGGGGATCAGGGGCGCTTTGCACTTGCAAGTCTGACCACAGTCTAGCCCTGAGAGGCGCTGCCCATCGAGTGGCGTCAGGTTTTTGGCCATGTCCTTGGCAGGGCGCGTGGGCTTCCCAAAGAAAGGCGGCAGGGTGGTGGCTTCCGTGTGGTTGTATCCCATGCAAAGCACCTCGGAGTCCCCCAGCACCGGCAGGCGGTCGCAGCTCATCCTCTCGGGCCAGGCAAAGCCGTACTGCTGCATGATGGGCGAGCAGCCGGCCTTGGCCCGCTCGCAGACGGATCGGCAGGGGGGCAGCGGCTTCGTGTAGTCGGACAGGCAGATGGGGGTGTACATGCTGCAGAGGAAGAAGCGCAGGTCCGGGGAGCACTGGATCTCCACCAGCGGCCAGAACTGGTGCACCTCCAGCCCGGCCTCGTCCTGCGTGTCGTGGTNCCCGAGGGCAAGCGGCGAAATGAGAAGATGACGGTGCTGCCAAACCACTGACTGCTCCGCATCTGTGCATCTCCTTTCCCTCTTGCCCGCCGGGCCTCTCCCGAGACCCGGGCCCCTCCGCACCCCCAGCGCCGCGGCTTCCCGGCTCGGCGCGCAGAGCCAGGCGGCTGGAGCAGGAGGGCAGGCGGTGCCCCCGCCGTAACAGGATTGGGACGAACGGGGGAAAACCACGGGTAGGGGAAGGGAAAATGTGAAGGGGTCCTGGCCGGATTTGCCTTGCTCCGGCCATGCACATCAGCCCGGGCACAAGAGGCACTGTAGCATCTATCGCCGGTGCCTCCCGGGGCTGTCCGGCTGGGCAGCGCTCCCGACTCCCGGAATACTGAGCCTCGGCGGGAAGGGAAACCGCCCGTGCCCGGGTGCAAGTAGCTGCGTTACCACATTCCTGCCCCGGATTCCGGTCGCCATCCGCTCCGCCAGCCCTCTTCTCCCCTCCCAGGCGGGTGGCAGGCGCTGGAGCGAAGCACGAACCAACGACGCGACCGTGCCAGGGCAAAGGGCTCTGTCCAGCGCCCTGGGACCGCGGGCTGCTACCACAGCCACCGAGGTGGTCACGTTCAGCTGCCAGGAATTCCAATCCTCCAGTCCATGCATTCGTTAACACCGAAATTGCCAGCCTGATTTTCAAGTGCTTCCCTGAAAGCCCTGAAGCCACGGCATGTTCGGGGCACACAGGGGAACAGACCTGCTTCAGAAGCCAGATTCGGGGGTCACGGAGTGCAGCTGGTATGGCCGAGTCTTATTCTGGCCAAGGCAGAAGGCTGCTCCCAAGCCCTTGCACAGGAGCTGCTCACTCCACCTCAGTGGATGTGGATGGAAGGGCAATTTGGACCAGAGTACTTGCATCCAGCCCTGCATCTACTAGTCAAGACATATCCACATCACAGCTACAGACAGCTTGCATTCAAGGCCTGGTGCTGGGGAACACCAGCACCCAAAATACCCGTAACTGCACCCAGAGCCCACAAAGCAAAGACTCAAAGCATGACAGCTCCTGCCTTCCTCCCAGAAGTAAAACCTGGCTTGCTTATTGCTCTGAGGCCAGTGGCTGATATACCCACAAGCAGAGCACTGACTGCTGATGACCAGAGTCATCAGGGATTTTAAGGCGAGAGACCTCACAACCACCCCTAAAATCCACATCCACCCGGCCTAGGCATGCATATTATTTGGCACTGTTAACTTTGATACTTAANCTCATCCTCTCGGGCCAGGCAAAGCCGTACTGCTGCATGATGGGCGAGCAGCCGGCCTTGGCCCGCTCGCAGACGGATCGGCAGGGGGGCAGCGGCTTCGTGTAGTCGGACAGGCAGATGGGGGTGTACATGCTGCAGAGGAAGAAGCGCAGGTCCGGGGAGCACTGGATCTCCACCAGCGGCCAGAACTGGTGCACCTCCAGCCCGGCCTCGTCCTGCGTGTCGTGGTTGAACTGGTTGGGCATGTAGGTGAGGTTGTAGCCGATGCCCTTGCACATCGGCACCGTGATCTCCTGGCACACCAGCGCCTTGGAGGCGGCGCGCCCCGCCGCCGGCAGCCCCAGCAGCAGCGGCAGCCCCAGCAGCAGCGGCACCGGCAGCCCCCGGGCGCCCATCGCCGCCGCGCGTCCTACCGCCGCCGCATGTCCCGGGCACCTGCCGCCTCCGTGCCGGNCATCTGTGCATCTCCTTTCCCTCTTGCCCGCCGGGCCTCTCCCGAGACCCGGGCCCCTCCGCACCCCCAGCGCCGCGGCTTCCCGGCTCGGCGCGCAGAGCCAGGCGGCTGGAGCAGGAGGGCAGGCGGTGCCCCCGCCGTAACAGGATTGGGACGAACGGGGGAAAACCACGGGTAGGGGAAGGGAAAATGTGAAGGGGTCCTGGCCGGATTTGCCTTGCTCCGGCCATGCACATCAGCCCGGGCACAAGAGGCACTGTAGCATCTATCGCCGGTGCCTCCCGGGGCTGTCCGGCTGGGCAGCGCTCCCGACTCCCGGAATACTGAGCCTCGGCGGGAAGGGAAACCGCCCGTGCCCGGGTGCAAGTAGCTGCGTTACCACATTCCTGCCCCGGATTCCGGTCGCCATCCGCTCCGCCAGCCCTCTTCTCCCCTCCCAGGCGGGTGGCAGGCGCTGGAGCGAAGCACGAACCAACGACGCGACCGTGCCAGGGCAAAGGGCTCTGTCCAGCGCCCTGGGACCGCGGGCTGCTACCACAGCCACCGAGGTGGTCACGTTCAGCTGCCAGGAATTCCAATCCTCCAGTCCATGCATTCGTTAACACCGAAATTGCCAGCCTGATTTTCAAGTGCTTCCCTGAAAGCCCTGAAGCCACGGCATGTTCGGGGCACACAGGGGAACAGACCTGCTTCAGAAGCCAGATTCGGGGGTCACGGAGTGCAGCTGGTATGGCCGAGTCTTATTCTGGCCAAGGCAGAAGGCTGCTCCCAAGCCCTTGCACAGGAGCTGCTCACTCCACCTCAGTGGATGTGGATGGAAGGGCAATTTGGACCAGAGTACTTGCATCCAGCCCTGCATCTACTAGTCAAGACATATCCACATCACAGCTACAGACAGCTTGCATTCAAGGCCTGGTGCTGGGGAACACCAGCACCCAAAATACCCGTAACTGCACCCAGAGCCCACAAAGCAAAGACTCAAAGCATGACAGCTCCTGCCTTCCTCCCAGAAGTAAAACCTGGCTTGCTTATTGCTCTGAGGCCAGTGGCTGATATACCCACAAGCAGAGCACTGACTGCTGATGACCAGAGTCATCAGGGATTTTAAGGCGAGAGACCTCACAACCACCCCTAAAATCCACATCCACCCGGCCTAGGCATGCATATTATTTGGCACTGTTAACTTTGATACTTAACAACTTTTTTTTTTTTTTAAAGGTGGAAAAAATCTCACATCCCTATACCTTTTTGCTTTATGCTGTAAGTTTTCCTTGTAACAGAGCTATACTGAAGAAAATTACAAGTCACATGTTCCCTTGGAAGACAGTGGCACATCCTTGTAGCAGGAGTCGTAACTTTTAATTCTCCCCAACAATGAGTTTCTATGAACTAGCAGTCCAGCAGAAAGCAATCACAGACAGTTTCATTATGGCTGTCAGTTGATTATCCAAATTATAGCTGAGAGCAGAGGGCAGCCTTTTTATTATCATCATTGCTGTACAATTAGAAAATGCTGATGAAGCTCCATAAGAGCAGAAATTCTCTTTTTTGTTGGCATCTTTCATTTTTATAAGCAATCTTTTGGGCAATATCTTAGTTTGATTTGACACACAATGGGGAATGGGTACATAAGTGGGAAGGGAGAAGATAAGAAGGGAGAAATGGGGCAGCCCTTCATTTCAGTTAAATCTATCAACTCTTGTTTTGCCACTCCTCCAGATGTATCTAATTCTTAGAGCCTGGCTGTAAATAATGCTGTATTTGCTACACTGGGGACACATAAAATCCAATTAAGAGCCAGGTAGACATCTGTTGGCTTGCTCTGTGCTTCTGTTTCCTTTTTGTTTTTTATGAATATGTAGCAGAACAACCAGAGCAGGATTAAATATGGTGTAACTGCAAGTGCAGTTGATAGGTTTGTTACTCATCTCTTCAGTACAGTATGGGAGTACAGTGCTTTATGTGCATCCAGCACTATTAGTAACAGAAGATGCGTCTGCATAGAATTTACTGTGCCAAACCCTGCAGACCAAAAAGGAACTGTTTCCTGGCCCTAAGAAAATGCTTTTGTAGTTAAAAAACTCTTAAATTATTAAAAATCATTTTACCTTTTATCTATGTGCAGAAGAGTCCATGAAGCTCCACCATGCTAGATAGGTCTGCTTGTGAGTTCATCTAATCCCTGCTCCTGGCTCCAGCCCAGAGGATACAGGCATGGACTGACAATGCATGTCCTCACAGACATACTTTCACCCACTGAGGCGTTTTCAGTTGCAGTGCAGTGGTTCCTGGTAGAAGCAGAAAGTAAAAAGGTGGTAAGTATTTCTGTATTTGGATCTTTCACTGCTCATTGTCAGTGTACACTGTTTACCTGAACAAATTGCTTTTGTGAAGAATACCATGACTTTTAAAATACTTTAGAAAAGGACTGAGTTTCCTTTGTAAAGACTGGCTATTGCCCTTGCCCTTGTTAGAGTACTCAGCAGACTTTTGCAAAGAGCTTTTCAGCCCAGGCTTTGGGCAGGGACAAAGCCAGAGAGACTGATCTCGCCCTTGGCTTTGCCAGTACCAAAGCAGGGCAGAAACCTCCTACCCCTCTTGTCATAGGATCAGCACACCACCCCTTGGCCCTCGACTCTTGCGTGAAGCAGCAAATCCTGGTTTTGTCTGCAGTGCTGACAAGTCTCCAACTCCCAGGAAGGGAGCAGTGGGGGCCCAGCACAGGTGACTCTGGTCTCCCGGTGCTGTTGGGCAGCCTGCCAGTCACCCCAGCTGGAGGCTGTGCTGGCTCAGGCATTGCTCAAATTAGCAGTGACCCCTGGTAACTAACTGCTTGAGTGAGGGGGTGCTGGAGACCATGAGGTGGTTTGCAGCAGCACAAGACTGTGCCTTACTGCCTGTAATGAGTGCAGGAACAGACATCACTTTTGGCATCATGGTGCAGCCCCTAGGCAGCACCAGCACAGCAGACCAGTGTGTACTGGTACAAAAGGATATCAGTGTTTGCCCCACACTGAGGACATGGCTGCATGCTGCACCAAGGCAGGTATGCTTCTGCTTCCACCTGTGGCAAGTGTTTGCCTTCCCATGTGAGAGCTGCAGCTCCAGGCTGCCTGTGCTGCAAACCCCAGCAGCAAGACTGACCTCGTGGAACAGCACCTGGAATTGGGGGCTCCTAGATAAGACCAAGGTTCTTCCTGCACTACAGGCAGGAGCGACTCTTGGCCCTTTGCCAAGAGCAGAGTGAGAATCACTGCCGGCATTTGCAGAGGGACCCTGGCACCCAAATCCTACTGAAGTGCAACAGCAGCAGCAGTGAATATTTCTCATGTGCCTAGATGACTTAAAGGCCTGGGGACAGGAATTCAGATTTAAATCACTTGAATACTTTTCACCATGCCTTGCTGAAATTCCCTTAAAAATCCTAGCTTACATCAATACAATTTGTTTTATATACACCTGTGCAATTACACACCTTAGCATACTGCAGGAAAACAAAGACACACCAAACTAACCATATCCAAAAAGTTACATGGAACTTGAAAACTACTGAATGAATTAATCCAAAACTTGATTTCTAACAGTGACACAGACTTTAGCTACACCTAACAAGTGCTGCAGTTTGTAAAATGCCACCAGAAGTTCAGGTAAGACCAAAGTAAAATCAGGAAGAGCGGCTGCATATAAAACTAATCTTGCCAAACTCATCACTTATTAACCAGCTATACTTGTACATATAGGTGCACATAAAATGTATGTAATAAATTTTCTTTGCCCCCCCCAGGCACTAGGAACCTTTCCATGAGCTGCATTTGGAATACTGAAGGGATATTCCTGTCCTGAGGTGCTACTACCACAGCATGCAGAGGCAGGATCAGGGCCATGGCCCAGAGGAGCAGGAGGGTTGGTGGTGATGAGGATGAGCCTCTGCCATGCCACAGCCATGGCTGGTCTTCAAATCTCCTAGTTGTTACTCACACAATGCTGAGATAAAGAAGCAGCAGTGAAGTTCCTTACATCCAATTTTCTTGGGGGGTATAGCCTGAAACATCTGAAACTTTTCAGATATGTAGATTTTGAAACACATCACGTTATTATGCTTCTTTTCTTTTTCTCATGGGCCCTTGAAAAGAAAACAGTCCCCATAGTGAAATTGACATGATAAATTAGTATGGCCCTGGCAAAGCCCTCACTCTTCATTTGGCAAATACTTATTTATGGACTTTCAATTTGTGGCTTATGTAACAACAGGGTGAGTGACTTTCAAAAAAGCTCCGCCACGTATTGACCTGATACAGCTTAATGGGTCCTTCAGAGCAATTAGGATTTATTGTGTTAGCGTCTATTGTGTATAGAGACCATTTTAAAAACATGTGTTATTTACCCAGAAAGCAGTAATGACTGTTTAAATACAGTGAGATTGTTTCTTAAACTCTTGCTGTTCTATACATTGCAAAGAAGTTACTCCAAATATTTTTCAGAGTTAAATACTTTGCTCCAGTGGGATTTCTAAGGCAGATTATTGTATGGCACGTCTATTTGTATGCCTATAGCATACAATAGTATGTTCACATAGTAAGTGAACCCAGCTCTCAGGAAGGCTGCAAAACGAGCAGCCTTGAAGCATGGAATTTGAGATTTTTTTCTCAACCAAGAGGCCAGTGCTTGCCACTCTAGTGGTCTGAGCAGATCAGGACTTTTCCTAACTTAGAGAGCAGGGCATTTCCCACGAACCACATGAATTTTGCCCTGTCTGAAAGTCCAGCAAAAGTGACCTTAAGAGCCACACAGCTGTGGTTTGCATCATAGCACATCTAACCCTCTACCTGCACGTGAGGTGGAGCCATCACCACTTCCTGTAACCTCAAGAACACAAGTGTTGGCTTCCAAAGACCAGTGCAGTTGTGAGAAGCCCAAACCCCTGGCCAGGCTCCTCAGCAGACCTGAAGCAGCAGGCACAGCTTTGCAGCCCAGCAAAGATCAGTGCTGGTTTACACCAGCTCTGACTGACCACAGAGTAAAACAAACACCCAGCTCATACATGGGAGACACCAATTGCCTCTATGAAACAATAACAATATAACTAATTACTGCTTGACTTATCTTCAGACCAATGCTGTTTTGATCAGCACTATCTCAAAAATATTTCTTTCTTTTTCTGCCATTTTCCTGCCCTTTCCTTTGCTGTGTGAGACCTTCAGGGTGAAACTGCTCAAAGCACTTCTTTGGCTTTTCCTGCCCTGCTTCAGATCACGGCCTTTGGAGACTTGTTTCTATCTGCTTGTTTTACACCAAAATTAGCATGTTATCTGTTACAGCTGCAGAGACAGAAGTGCTAAGCTGTTTTCTATTGCAGCAAAAAGAGGGACAGGTTAGAGGACCCTCTGGCTGAAAAATCTGTGGCAAGTATTTCAGAGTTAAGATGCAAGTTTGTAATGGCCAATCCTCTGGAGAACAGTCAGGCAGCCTGGAATGAAGCTGGCTGTAACTTATGATTTCTGTTTTGTGGAAAATTCTGACATTGAAAACAATGTAAAACACACCACTTTGTTCCAAACAGGGCAAGCTGCCCATACTTCTGAGCAATCCTGCAGCATCAAGAAAAGCTAGAAGGTTTCCTCTCAAAACATGGAGAATTCCTAGAAGCCCCTTGCCCAGGAAGGCCTTAGGAGCACAGGATGGGGAGGACCTGCAGTGGGGGACATGGAAATCCTGGAGTGACAGATCTTGCTGGCAAACTGGGCAGACTTCAGGCAGGAATCTGCCTGGTAAGCATTTGTCTCTTAGGTCCTGCCTGATTTTCAGAGAAAGTTGGTCAGTTAAAACAGAAATGTTTCCAAGAAATTTTCTATCTCTGCTGAACTGACACTTTACAAAGAAACTGCTCTCAGTATGAACATCTGCAGTTATGGGTGATCTCTCCTGGCCTTAAAATTCTATTAATTGGTGCAAAACATATGATAACAACTGTTGCTTTAAAAGCAACTTCAGCCTGTGCTCAGAATAGTTTGAGTTCAGACTATCTTTTCCTGAAAATACAGAGTTTATTTAAAATAGGTTTCAAACATGTAAGCCAGTTTGACTGCATTTCCTCACTAACCTCTCAAGATGCTGTGATCAAGAACTTCCACACGCAGTGATTCTGAACTCTCTTGAGGTGACCTTAATGGATCTTCATTTCCAGAAACGGGACTCCTTTACAACATGCCATGTTGTTTACTTAAGATCAGAAGCAATAACAAATTATGCATTTTAAAACTTTATCCTGTATGAGTATTTATGTACCTTACCCAAGAAGGAGAACTTTCACATACAATACACACTTTTTGTGTTTTCATGTTTCTATGATCCAGAAAGTATCAAAGCCAGAGACCTCCTGAAACAATGTCCTCTACCTGACCTTTTAGGCATTCTTGCTAAGATCAGGCACTTCAGATTTTACTTATCTGCTTTTGACATCCTTGAAGTGCTTGACACAGAGCTAGAGGAATATTTGGAACTAAGATTTAGTGAGTCGTGTCATTCACATCACGTGAATGAAACTATGTTGAAATACAGATTTAAATCCCTGCATAATCAACATTTATTGGACACAATAAAAAGAGCCAGAAACAGATGAAAAGGCAATTAGTACTAGCTAGAACTATACACATTTTGATTACTTCCTTCTGCAAGTCATTCATGGCATCATATAATACACAGGTCAAAGTGATTTTGTAAAGGATGTTGATAGCAACCTTCCCATTCAGGTATTAGTCAGATGTGAAGGATTAACACATGCAAGTAACCCTTATGTGCTGTAGGGGAATGGAAACAGGGAGCAGAGTCTGCAGCAAGAGCCAGAATGGTCTTTTTCCAGCTCAAGGCTGAGTGGTTGATTTCCCAGCTCTCTGTGTCTGTAAGGGCAGGGACTAATGTTAACATAATTGGAGGGTATCAGGAAATTTGCTGGGCAAAAGAAGGAATCCATTCTCTAAATCCTGTACCTCACTGCCACATAGATCAACATTAAGCATGCGATTATGTTATCCTGCTTGGGTACAACCTGGTGATGCAAGAAAGTGCTCCAAAATATTTCACAAGTGCTAGCATAGAGTTGCCAAAAATATTGATGACAAGGTTGTATAGATCTCTTACAGGCTTTTTTTTACAAACTGGTACAATCAAACTGATTTTGTATAAGCAATAAGCTAACACAAAAGGTAGTACAATTGCTGCAAAGATGAGGCTCATGTAGATCATGTATCTTCCTTATGGCATGAAAATGCTGAAGTAGCTTGGTTTAGCTTTTTGCTCAGAGAAGTCAGACCAGTTGCAGGAGAATTCATGTTGGATATGTATTTCCCTTATGCTAGTGAATTAACTGTCCCACTATTTGGGACAAAGGAGAACCTGAGCCCTTCTCCATGAATCCCACAGACTGGCACTGCCAGACCCCCAACCATCACATCATGCAGAAGCATTTTACTGGGCCCACTCACAGAAATGCCTGTGCAAGCTTCCACCTGTGCCAGGTGCTGAATGTACCTGCAGTTCAAACTGCTCTTGGGCTCAGTGGACACAAAAAAACAGGAGAAAGGAAAGGTAATTCTCCTTGTTCTTGAAGACACAAAAGGTCTGTAGTTTGTCTCTATGGCCAGAGAGAGCTGTGAAATCAACCCCACAGTCCTAAGCTGGAAGATACCATTCTGGCTCCTGCTGCAGATGCCGTTCCCTGTCTCTGTTCCACTAAAGCACACAAGCCTGACAACTCCTGGCTCTCTGCTGCAGAGAGGCAAGGCTGCACCTTCCTTCAGTCAGGGCCAGACTTGTTGCCCTGAAGACAAAACCCATCTTCCGGTAGACGAGCAGTCTGGAGGGAAGCAAGGCAGATTCCTTACCTGGGCCAGCCAGGCTGCATCCTGACAGGACTAAACATTCCTCTTTGGGAGAGGAAGGGATAGAGCAAGGTGAGAAGACAGTGTAATCCTTTCAGCTGAGACTTTGCCAAGGATGTTGCTAATTAGCAGAGAGAGGATGTACTGTGGCTGGTGAGAGACAGACACGTTCTGTGTTGTGAGACAGTGCCTTCAACCAGCTCTATCTGTGAGACACTGTGAGCTCCGTGATTGTGTTTGTACTGCAGGAGCCATCCCAGCAATACCAGCTGAGCCCTTGATGCCCGCTGTGCTGCCCACAGCCTCACATGAAATCCTTGATGGGATTCCAGACAGACAAAAAGTCCTGGTTGTAAATCTTATTTTCAACATTCTAATACAACCAAATCTATTTTGTATAGACATACAGAGTGGCTGTGGCTTCCAAGTCATGGAAAAAGACTGGTATTGGAGCAGCATCTATATTTCCTAGGATTGCTTGCTCATAGCTACCAGAGGAAACAGGGAAATGTTCAATCTCAACCAGCAGTGAGATGGTGGTCCAGAACTCTGTGTGTGTATCTCACACACGGCAGTTTGGAAACATTTCCAGCTGAGACTACTAAATTTGGTCAGCTGGTGTCTGGTCTAACTATACTGTCTAACCACACTGAGCTTAATCTGCAAGAGCCTAGTTTAAATTTGTGGTACTGTGTGTGATTGTGCTTGAGATAAACACCTGTATTCAAGGACAGCTGAAACATGCATCCATTAGCTAAGAAGAGCCAACAAACTAACCATCAGACCCCACAGCTTTCTTTCATAGATTTTACTTAGATTTCCTGACAACAAAAAAGGAATTATTCTTAATTTTGTGCCTCTGTGTACTTTCCATTGGGGCCAAGATGCCCTGAATTTCTCCACAGTACTTAACCATGTTTATGTAAGGTCAAACCTGCCTTGTGGCTCTTTCAATTTGGCATATTACCAAGACACAGCTAACTCTGCTGGACACATAGGCTAAACCTAGTACAAGAAGTTCAGGAGATGAGCTGAGACTGATAACAGCAGCAACCTGATCTCTACAAAAGTAGGGATTAAACATATTCAACTGCACCTTAATACAGATGCCTAAGACAATCCCAAAGTGAGGTGGGCCAAAATGTTCTTAAACTTCTGTATGCACTGATGAAGGCCTTAGTGTGACTGAGAGCTGGCATAGATATGAGATATGAGGGGAGAGAGGTAAAGGCAAACACTGCTTGCACTGTGCAGACTTTTGGAAGGATGGGCAAGGTTTGTTCTTCAGCCTGAGCAGATTCCTCACCTTTACTAAGCTGACTGAGGTGCTATCAGGCCTTCCCCTAACTAGATAATGAAAACCCGTGCAGGTGATTATTTTATGAACAAAGGGGGAAACAACAGCAGCAAAACAACAGCAGTGTCCTCCTAGTCTCTGCTGGGGAAAGAGGGACAGGCCAGAGACAAACAGCCCAGCCACAAGGTGTGTCGTGCCAGGCTGCAGGAAGGGACAGGGCTGTTTAAAGGGCCTTGACACGGGCACGGTGCTGACTCTGAAACCATCCCCCTGCCCTGGCTGCAGAGTAGCTCTTGGAACTGGCTACGAGCTTTAGAGAATGAAATCGAATTTACCTGCCACAAAGAAGAGCTTGGTGAGGCCTCCCCAGAGCCGGTGGGTAAAGCAGCGCTGCCAGTTCCCACCCCGAGCCGCTCCCCTCCCTCCCAGAGCGGAGGGAAGGGGGAAGGGGCAGCTATGGCAGTAAGTGCAGAACAATTCACTGGAGAGCCACGGTGCGCTTTGCAGTTTGCCCACTAATTACTATTAAGCCCCGGTTCCTTTTTGTGTTCCAAGGGGCGTCTTCAATGTGGCACTGCTTCTTGGGCCTTTCATGCGGCTGGGCTAACCCCTGAATAGCGGGCTCCCCCCCCCGCCTCCGCTACCTCTCCCTTTTTCTTTCCCCCTTTTGCTTTTCTGATAGTATTTTCTGTCCATGTTGTGTAAGGCCCTAAATGAATCTTGACTGCCCCTACAGCCGACTGGAGACGCACAAAAGCGGCCCATTCCAGTGGCCACAGCGCCATTGTGTGCCCTAACAATGCACTAATTGGCGGTGACAATTGTGCGGCCGGGGAAGGAGAGGGGAGCGCGGGGGGGTGGCGGTGGAACACGGGACATGGGTCCTTTCCAATCACTGAGGCGGGTCAGCGAAGAAGAAAAGTGTGAGCAGCGAGAAACACGCTCTGCTCCGCGTCTCTCCCGCGGGCATGTCCGTGCCCGTCCCGGGCAGCTTGCTCCAAGGGCCCCCCCGCCCCCGCCGTATTCCTACGTGGAAGTGTAAAGCGAAAAATTTTAACGCGTGGCTATGCAGAGCAAGAGATGTGCAATCTAAAAGGGTCATCTCAATCTCCCAGGCTGTCTCACCATGCCAGGGGCTGAACTCATGTGATGAGGACACCACTGAGATATTCATGGGAAAAGGTCACACACAGCGCCAAGAATATGCTGGTGCAGGGGCACTCTGCTCTGGGTACACAAGGGAGACTGCTCAGCTCTTTCTAAACTGAGTTTAATGTATCTGTGTTTTGCACCAGGATAGTGGGATGCAAGGACAGGGTCCTACAGCACTCTGCTGGGGTTTGTGCTGGTTCTGTGGTGCTGAGAGTAGAAGAATGAATCTGGGCCACATCTCCAGCACCAGTGAAGCTGGGGGCTGGAGGGATAAAAGGGACAATAGGTGCCATGGGACTGAAGCTACTTATTGCCACTGTGACACCATCCAGGACTCAAGAGGGACTAACTCAGTCTCACACTGAAATATGGCAGGAATGAGCCCAGAGACTTTGAAAGTTGTCCCAGTATGAAGCTAGCCCTGGAGTTTGAAAGCTGATGTAGCTGACAAGTGAGGGACAGATTTCAGCTCTATTCATTAGCTTTTAAGATAAAATATGGGACAGGAAATGGCATGGACAACGTTTTTGAGAAAGAAGTATGGAAGGTTCATTCAGTTGCTTTGGCGCAAAATTAATTCATGCAGTTGACAGACATGGGGTCAGATGCTGAAGTGCTCAACACCTACCCATCTGTTTTCCAAACAGCTCCTATCAGCTCCCTCAGAGAACAGCGAAGACCAGCAGGTGTGGAGCACTCTGGTTCCTGACACAGAAAGCAAGGCAAGCCAGGCTGCCAGCAATACTCAAGTTTATGAAGAGCTCTGAAATGTCTTCTGGACAAAGATGTTTCTCTTACTTGAAGCTGACTGACCTCTGAAAAGCATTGTCCAGAGCAGGGTCAGGAAGCAGGTAATTCTCCTACCCCTCTCAGCACAGCGCTGGGACTGCTGTGGTGGGGGAGACTTCAACTAGATGTTTTGACAAAGAAGAATTACCTCCTGCATCTGGAAAGAAGCAAGAAAATACTTCCCATACAGTGGCATCTAGACAGGGAATGACTACATAGGAACCATCTCTAGTGGAAGAGCAATACTCTTCTAGTAAGTCCATGTATCAGCATGGCTTGGAGAAGCAATCTTGCCATAACCTCATGAAAGGCAGATACAACAAGCAGGGAGAACAAACTGGAGCTACAGACCCAGGGACAGGCAGGCACCACGCCTGGATCTAAACTCCCTGGTGCTCTGACTGATTGGGACTGGTGTTTCAGTTTGGTCCACTACATATAAACACTAAACTCAGCTGAGAAGTCTGGTAATGCAGCCAAAATGCTGAGGGGAAGCCTACTGTGAGGCCAGTGTGAGTAGCAGAGTTGCAACAGCCTAGAGCTGGAAGTGTGCAGAGTCCAGGGTACAATGTGTAGAAACTGGACTCTAGCCCTTTTCACCTCATGGCCACCTGGAGCAGAGTAGTTCTCTTATTGTACTCTCAGATTTTATTGGTCCTTGTCAGCCTTTCTATGAAACACCAAAGGACATCCCTACTGCCAGGACAAACCCTAATCTCTCCACTTATTGCAAGGTGGACTTATCAGCTGTGTTAGCTCCTAGAATTTGGTGGTGGCAATATCCTCCCTGAGACAAAATCATTAGTTACTTGCTCTAAACACAGTAAATGTGCTTCTGCTTGCCCTCGCCTAGCAGGCCTCCACACAACTCCTGCTGACAACTATGGAAACATTCCCATGGATTACCACAGATGCAGGAGGAGGGCCTTATATAGTGAGACTTCTCTGCCTCCCTTTGCCCTAAGCCCTTCACAGAAGTAGTTTATTGTTTTATGACAGTGCAGTTAACACTTGACATAAATCTCTAAGCACAGCTAACAATGTCGATACTGTGTAAATACCTACAGTAGAGACCTTTATTTTATTATGCTTTTGCCCTCTTTTGCCTGTTATCACCCAGGGTTAACTCTGTGTTAGGTGCACTTGGATTTCACAAGGAATCTGCCAATTTTATACGCTGCTACAGCTCCTGTCTTTAAATACTGAGAGCCCAGCTCTAGTCCTTTGACAAACTACAACTTCCATTGGAGCCAGCAAATCTTGGATCTGCTTATAGGATTAAACATGCTGTCTGTTAAATCTGAAACAAGTGTCCTTCAGAAGTGCAGAGTCCAAGCCAGAACAGGACATTTTGCAATATGTACACAACAAAGTATCCACCAGTGTCACAAGCCATTGCGTGACAATGTCTGACGACAGAATGGTGCTGGCATTTGTTTTCTACCCTAGCCTCTCTTTCATGGGCATTTGTACCCCTGCTCTCAGAAATCATTGCAGGGGAGGGTAAAAACTGAGGGAGAGACACAGAATCACAGAATAAGCTGAGTTAGAAGGAACCCATAAAAACTAGGGAGTTGAACTCCTCCTGGCCCTGCACAGCACCATCCCCAAGACTCACATGTGCCTGAGAGCATTGTCCAAATGCTTCCTGACCTCTGTCAGGGTTGGTGCTGTGACCACTTTCCTGGGGAGCCTGTTCCAGTGCCCAACCACCCTCTAGGTGAAAAACCTTCCCCTAATACCCAACCTAACCCTCCCCTGACACAACTTCAGGCCATTTCCTCTGGTCCTGTCACTGTCACCACAGAGAAGAGATCAGTGCCTGCCCCTCCTCTTCCCCTCACAAGGAAGTCGTGACTGCAGTGAGATTTCCTCCTCAGTCTCCTCTTCTCCAGACTGAACAGACCAAGTGACCTCAGCTGCTCCTTGTCTTGCCCTCAAGGCCCTTCACCATCTTTGTTGCCTCCCTCTTGGAAGCTAATAGCCTAACATCTTATTTACTTGTGGTGCCCAAAACTGCACACTCCTTGTGTTTCATTACTTTGTTGCTGCACTTCAGGTATTTGCCTGCAGTGTCAGTCAGAAATGAGATTAATTTATAATTTTAAATGCTAGGAAAGCACTTTGGACTACTCCATGCATGCTGATTACATCTATTACTTTCTTGTACCAATTCAGTATTTTGCACTTTCTTATTCTGAGACACTACCTAACTTTACTAATAATTCCTTCTTACTTACCTCTAAATGCATCATATTGTACCTACATGATAAACACCTGAGAATTTTCAGGTCAATGAAAGTTCATTCCCTTAACAGAAGCTCTTATCTGACTTGTCTTGCTTTCCACATGAGCCTTACAACTTCATTTCTGGTATCTAAATGAATGCTAATGCCTTGAACTAAATTATAGAAAATTGGAAGTCACTTACTACAAGCAATGGACTGACTTTTTTAAAGCATGTTTATAGCTTCAATGCCAAGTTTTATATTTGTCTATGCTTAAAATGGTTGGAATTTACTCCTGCTTGCCTTGGAGACTTTGGTTTTAATTGTAACACTTGATTATCTGAGATGCTTTTCACCACCTTCTCATAGTAGTAATACTCAAGTCTCTAGATGGGAGCACTAGTTTGGAGAGTATTTAGTTAAACAAGAACTATTTTAACAAGACAGTCCAGAGCTATGTACACAAACTCCCAGAATATTTTCATTTGCCCTCAGCATGCTTTCACTGAAAAAGTATGGTAAGCCTCATACCTGGAAGGTCCCACTCAGTCCTAAGGAAAGAAGGAGGTTGCTAGCTCCATTCTTTCAAAAAACCAGTCGACTTCACATATTAACTCAAATAGTATTAATTTTGGTCTGAGAGCTAGAAGCTTTTTAAAAATTAATTATCCTGACTTTAAAAGAAGAGCTAGAGCTTGCATTGGCATGTTCTTTCAGACCCCATAGTCTCTGCTCTGCATGGATGCTTTTCCACACCATCTCTTACAGGGTGAAGTGAGGAAGGGAGGTGGCAGTGAAAGGGGAAGGAGATGTCATAACAAAATTTGCTCACCTTGTAAAGCAAATAAGGAGGAAGAGAAGGTCTTGCACATGGTTTCCTTGTGCAACTTGTGTGGTCCTGGTCAAACATTAACTCATTGCTTGTAGCTGATTTCATCACAGGGATGAAGTCCAAAGGTATCCTTCAGGAGAGAGGATTGACATTCCTGATGGACTTCGGGTCTTTCTGAGGAGGGGCAGGAAGATAGTGAAGGAGGGGATATATCCTTCTCTTTCAAAGCTGCCAGAGCATAGGGCTGGGTGTGGAATGCTCTGGGCAGTCTCAGGCAGGAATTTTAGGCCCGTGAACTCCACCACAGCTCTGCGCTGCAATCTTTAGTCATCAAATCCAGATTCAAGGAGCTGCAGAAGCTCCTTAGCTGGTGCACTGGAAGAAACAACCAAGAAGAACAAGAATCTTGCCTGCTCCTACATCCATAGGTATGAGAACCCTTATAACATGGGCCAAATCCTGCCCTTCCAGCCCCTCAGTCCACCTGGGAGACACCTCCCTTACTTAGAATTCAAGGCCCTGACCTTGGACCCTTCTGGCAGAGGTCCATGTGGCAGCCACACAGTAAGCAACTGCCTCCTGCAAGCCTCCCAGGAGCTCTGTATCCAAGGGTGCCTCAAAGCCACAGTAAGCTCCACTGGGAGCTTGTGGCAGAGTGGTCGGCACCATTAAAAATCTAGGAATTTGTGGCTTTCTAAAACCACAAGATTTAACTGGGAATCCAAACCCCCAGAGCCTGATGCAGACATCAACAGTACTTCCAGAGGCCCTCCTGGCTGAGATCTGGGAACAGTAAGTATCATATTTTCTTAGTTTCAGAAAACTTTAACCAGAGAGAAGCATTTTTAAGAAAACTATCACTCTTTCAAAGCTTGCCCTACCTATGGTACAGTACCCACCAGAAGGCAAATTAAAAAGGACAAGTAATATTTTTTTAGTGTTTATTGAGAGTTGCCTTTATACAGGAGGGACTGGTGCTCTGATGCAGTCACAAGTGAACCCAAATAAACCCTGCTCAAGTATCAACAAGCAATTAAACTCAATGAATTTAAATTATAATATCATAACACATCAATAATAAATTAAGACTACTGCCCTGTAGTTGCAGATAATTAAAAAAAAAAATCCTTGTCAAAAGTAAAAAAATACCAAACCAACAATGCAAACACAAGAACAATGAAACACACATAACAATGCTGCAAATAAGTTAACAGAGTAGCACACACACATAATGGTATTCCAGACACTCAGGGTGCACTGCCAGCAATGCTAAAATTCACTGTAAGCGGTACAGGTGAGCTGGTGCTCTGGGAGGAAGGAAAGCCCAGGCTGCCAGGGTCCACATCAGCCACTGTGCTCTGCTGCTCACACCTGGCTTTCCCTGGCTTTTAACTGCCTTGACTGAACTAAAGTTGATTTGGAAGCTGCCTTTATCATTTAATATCTATGAAACACACATTTTGCTCATTAATTTACTTTTGCTTACCTCAAGTAAAGCAGGGACTCGTATAAGGTAACTTGGTATCACACTTATTAATTAAAAATCAGCCTGAAAGCACAGTTTAGTTTAAGCAAAATCAACTTGGTAGACAAGTGCATAAGCAAAACTGACACAAATCCTTTTTCCACCACAACAATGCTGTGTATTCAGGGATTTATATTGGTTTAACATGTGGATTAGTCAGGAATAAATAAATAATTGAGCCACTGACACTTGTGCACAAAGTCTAATACACTTTAGTCCTAGACAGCTGATAGCTCTCCAGACCTAGATATCTCTGATGCTGACCACAAATGGCATCTCTGCAATTTGGATTAATGACCAGCCTAAGGAATTTGGGTGAAATTGGCATTTTAAGATATGACTCAAGCCATCATGGCCATACCAAGGTTTTCAAGTAAAGAAGGACTTTGCACATTATTATCCAGGCTGTCTCCTTACTGTACTGCTAAAATGTAGTAACAGCACTGCCGCTGTCAAACATGATTCCTGCTACTGGTGTCAAATGTGGACTTATAAAATCACAGTTAGTATGGACATGTGCCCCAGGCTGACACATGCCACATACTTTAGCAAATAATGCTAAAATTTCAGCAGGTGAGCCCTCTCTCTAAGGTAAGGCTGACCAAACCCCCACTGGGTCTGCCTTCAGGGAGCCAGGCTGCATTAGAACTGAGCTTTGAGCAAACACCTTCACTCCCACAGCACTGGGCCCAGCTGTGCAAGCCAGCAGGGAGCTCTGTATGGGAGTCCTTGGCCATGTTGTGTGGACTGGCCAGGGGTTCTGGGAGGAGCAAAACTGCATGTGACCTGACCCTGTTTTAACTCTCTGTACTTGACATTATTATATATGCACGGCTTCTGAAAGTCTTGCACAACTGCATCTCAGGCTAAGCAGCCCAGCTAGTCTCAAAAATACACATAAGAAGAACCAATGCCATCTCCACACTATCCTCTCTTACAATGCCCTCACAAAGTATAGACAGTAAACAAATTTTATGGTTACCATTCCTAGCAAGATGGGAACTGTCATGAGCAAGGGTTTTATGCTCCAATGCTAAACACATTGCATCATGGCAGAGCATTTCTAAAAAAAATTATTCACTTCTCAAAATTTAAGGCACCAAAATGAGCAAACGTGAGGAATTCCCACACAGCTTGGTGTCTTCAGAGCTGGTATATGAAGCCTGTAGAGCTCACTTCATGAGGGCAGAACAAGCAAACTGATTTACTTAGCTGCTCCTGCAAAAAAGCAGGCACAGCCACAGGAGAGTTTCAGTTTAAGTCTACAAGTTAATAAAACAGCAGATGCAGTCAGGAAATCCAAAAGAGGAAGAGAGATGCTAATATACAGTACTGTAAGGCACTCCTACTGGGAAGGGAAAATTGGAAGGCAAATGACAAAGGAGAGAATGATTGGACTCAACTGGTTCAAAAGCAACACAATGAACTATGAAGCTCCAAGTCTGGCTATAGGCTCAGTACTGTAAGGACATGGACAGAGACAGTGGAGAGAGAGAGGAAACTGGCTGGCAACTGAGTGGCAGCAAAAAAAATTAGAAGATTATGATGATTATTCAATTAGTTTGTTTTATACAGATCAACAGTCAGCTGCAATCCAGGCAGTGACCTTGGGAAGCCTAGGAAATCAGTGGCTTCTGTTGCTACAGGGAAAAAGCAAAATTCAACTGGGCAGCTTCCCCATTTCATTGTAAACAGACATCCTCTGTTCTTTTCAAAAATCTTTCAAGACATTATCATCAATCCACTATAACACACACACTGTCCTAATAATAAGAGAAGCCTTGACAAGAGGAGCTCTAGAGAAACCCTGATGATTCACTCCTAACAGGGCCATCAGAGCCTGTGGAGTACAGTGAAAAACTTAAATTCCTCACGAAAAAGTATCTTCCCTCACACCTGCCAATTCCTATTGATCCCAGCAGTGAGCTCACATTGGTATGTGCCAGCCAGGATATTTTGTCACATCACAAACCCATCATATTCCACCACGTAAGACAGACAAAAAACAAGAAAAGCAATAGGAGGATTCCTACACAAGAAATACAAACTTCTCTTTTTACATATTGATAATAGAAAAAGAGCTGCAGTTTGCATCCCCTAGGTAGGCCCATCTTCCCATTAAAGGAAAGGTAGATGGTTAGGGTAAAGAGGAAAAGAGAAATAAGGATCTCAGTAGTGTCCTAGATTAAAATAATATCAGAGTAACAACTAAAAGTGCCTGTAGAAAGTGAAGCTGTGGTCCACTGCGGTTAAGCATCCTATTTTTACACTGATAACAAGTTCTGTACAAAGCAAAAGCAGTAACTGGATTACAGATCAATTCCTTCTCTGACAGCTATGAAAGCATCTTCTCTTTGAAGACAACAAATAGCAAATTTTATTCTTGATTCACAATGAAATGGCATCTTTCAAATTAATTTCATGCGTGGGTAGGGCAAAACTGAAGTACTAATACATAATTTCACCTGGGGTGGGGGGAGGGTGCAGGCAGTCGTGCAATCTGCAGAGCTCCCAGGAACTTTACCAGCTGATGCTCATCCAGAAGTCTGCAGAGCAGAGCCATGTGCAGGCTGTGGGCTGCAGAACGAGCAGAGAGTAGCAGTGGGGACCAGCACAGAGCACTGTTAGTACAGCAGAGACAGCCATGCAAGGGTACATGAAACTGTCTGAAACCCAAACCACCTGCAGAACCCCAGGCTGAGGCTTCTGCTTGCAGATGGCTCCTGCAAGAAAATCGACTGAGGGCAGAGGATTAAGCCCTTCATTATGCTTACAAAAACTGGAGACAGAATAATTTATCTTACCTATTCATAAGGAATAACAACTTTTGGATAGGAGCTAGGCATCCCTGAGAGGACATCATCTTCCACATTACAGCCTGCTCCTAGAGCTACTGTGAAGCTGTATCACTTTTCCAAAGTAGAAATGAATGTCTATTCATTTTAGGAACTAGCTGGTTTAAAACAACACTGGATTTTAAAGCAAATAACATGACTGGTATTTTACAGTATCCTTTTATATAAAGCTCTGGGCACTGACAGAATATCATAACATGCTCTTCTCTATGTCATTGGTAATGGCAGTGGTTTCAGACCCATGACTAATTTCAGCAGTTTTGCCAACATCATACTCTTTTTATCCTTTAAATCTCTGTTAGCAAAGAAACTGTACTGTAATACCTGTACAAACCCAGAGCAACTCCAATGCTGTCTATGTTATTATTCTAGAATTCAATTCCAATATCTAACCATCCACATGACTGGTACTTTGGAGATAGGGCATCTGTCAAAGTAACTAATATTTTGCAATGTCTGGACCTTGATTCCTTGACTCCATATGGTTTTTGACAGTGCACTCAAGCAGCCTTCTCTAAACTGAGCTGGACATGAACCAGCACTGTCAGGTATCATAAATACCAGAGCATGATGATATAAAAAACACCACAATTTTTTCTTTAATGACCTAACATTACGTCTACAGATAATTCAAAATAGTACCTGCCAAATACTGACAGTTTCAGAGCTACTGGCTTTGCCACAGGAGTAGTGACACAAGCTGAAAAACATGGGAGTGTTCTGTTTATTCAGCCAGTACCAGTGCAGTTCCTGTTTGCCTGACTAATTCCACAATACTTCCCCAGTGTTTGCATTTCTGAACACACAGGGAATTCTTTGCATGGGAATGGATTTCCAAGGAACATTATACCTTTAAGAGTGATAGCCAAAAGCAACTCATTTCACATGAGGAACAGTGAGCTGGGATGGAGACACCATTGTGTATAGGAAGTATTAATTTTATTGACAAAGGTGCATGATTCACCAGATTTATTAAGTATGGGAATCCCTACAGCACTTTGCCAAGAATATGGAAAAACCCTCACTTCCTTCTAAAGAATCCCAATGAAAGAAGGATTTTGGGAAAAAAAAGGCACTGGTTGTCCAATGTATACAGATATAAACATGCTTCTATATATATAGTAGTTGCACTCAAATTTGAGAAAGCTACTTTTTCTTTGACTGAAGGCTGAGAAAGGTAACCACTTACATTCCAGTACAAGGCAACTCATTGTAGCATTTTACCTTTTAATGTAAGCATGATGTACCCTGTTCTTTTATTTAAAATACTTCAGCAATTAGTGAGATGCTTCAACAATCAAAACTGCTTTCTGCCTTGAATACAACAGTCTGTAGATTATATAGGAAGCAAAAATCAGTATTCCGTATTTTCACAAACCTATGTGAGAGAAGAGAAAAAATATACATGCAACTGGCATTATTCTCCTGAAACCATATTTGCTTTCTGTATATAGTTGTGTGTGTGTATATATATGAATGCTTTCAGAGGTATGTAATACACATATCACTGCAGGGTGTGGAAAAGAGTCAGGAATGTGAAATGGGGGGAAGATAATTTAGCTGCTCATTGGAGGTGAACTTGCCATGAATTAAACATACTGCCAGTAATGACACACACCTCCCCAGTTAAATGCATCATGTACTTCCCTTTACAAAATAATTCACTGTGTTTAATACTTCCCTGTGTTCCAGGTGTGTGCAGCAGAACCATACCTCGAGGAACTTCACTGTCCACCATGGAAGTCACTACAGAACTACAAATGCCTCGGAGCTCAAAGAGAATGCAGGACATAAGCTGCATATGAAAACAGCAAACTAGTGTTTCTCAATTTTGGAGGTATTTGCTAACCAAAATGGGCAAGACCACTTTCCAGAATATCAGTTTAACAGGTTCAGATTAGAAAAACATATGAAGTAAACTTCATGAAATAAAAAGAAAACCAATGTGAACACTTAAAATGCCCTAAAGTTTCAGACTGGAAGGAGGAGAATCAACATCATGCTACTACAGACAAGGACATAGCCTCCCAATAGCCTCCCATAAATTGAGAGTAACCAGCACAAATCTCAAAGGACTTCAGTGACAGAACTTAACTGATATTCCCAGCCTGAACAAAAAGAGTAGCAAGTGCCATGCTTATCTGAATATGGAGTAGTTCACTGGGGTGGTTATAAATATATAAACATTACTGAAGGAATTATTCTGCCTCTTATGTTGTACGTAGCCACCCCAAATAAGGTTTAATGGGAGATCCTTTTCTTTACTTGGCAAGGCGATCCTTTAAAATGTAAATGCACTGATCCTTTAAGATAGTTCTTTGAAAACACGAGGAAATGGAACCACATGTCCATATCAGGAGGAGACAGTGGATTTAAAATAATTCTTGCTCTATTTGGCTCCATGAAACACCTCACCAGAACCCCTGCCAAGGCTACTAATAAATAAATAATACACATAAATAGGTAGATGATTCATCAATTCTAAATGAACAACAACAAAAAAATGCAGTCATGGCAGCAAATACTTTCTGCCTTGAGATAAAGTCTTCTCCAGAGATGGAAAAGAAAGTTGGGTACTTAATTAGCTAGACCTAAAGCATTTCTCGTAAACCACATTTTGTGTGAGAGCTAACGGCTGGACTTGGTTGGAGTTTAGCCATTGGTATTTCAAAGCCAACAAGGCTTTATGGCCACTTTGGCAGCTCTTATTCACAGATGAAGAAGGTCAGGTAATATTTTTCAAAACAATTTCTGCCTGTCTAAGCTGAGAATTTGCTTGAGCAGACAGCTGGGAGAGGGATTCTCTTCGGGCTGGCCACTGCCTTAATGAACTCATGTATTCTGATATGACAATTCAAACATGTTGCAAGACTCTTCGAAGTTCTCATCCATATTCAGTTGCCTCCAGAAGGATTTCTGCTTCTTCTGCAATTCCTTACGCACACACCTGGGGCATGGTACAGCCTTCACTTTGCACTCAGAGTGGAAGACAGCACCACAGCTTTCACACCTGCAAACACAAATTAGTGTCAAAATTGAATCACAAAATAGGACCAGAGCATGCAAAGGGCTTCACATGGGCTGTGGCAATAGGTATTCCTTGACACCACTCTGGGAACTCAAAGAGCGCTATGCTTCATTAGAGTGGCATTGTAGAAGACACTGGTATGGCCACACCTCTGCTGGTGTCAAGCTACTCAAGAGCACTAAAATAAATCAACTTGCATTCATTTTGCAGTTGCTGAGAATCTGTCTCAGCACTTCTGCTTCACAGACAAGTTTTTAGAAGGATTAATACTTATTTTCTTAGTAACTAGTATTCAGGTATATCACTGAAAAGACATCAACTTTGTTTTATGAAAGACAAGTCTTGCTTTGTTTGTAAATGAGGAGTGACTATATTATTTTCCAATAAGGTATATTTCAGCATTTGCAGAAACAGATTCTGTGATTTGCAACAGCCATGATACAACGTATTTCTCATTGAAGCTCCGGTGTCCAGCTGTTCTGGAAAAAGTAAAGAACAGTCGACTTCAGCAGCAGGAGAAGTTGTCATTTCAAAAGTAAAAATGAAACAGAGGCAAGTGATATTGTCTGCCCTGTGTCCTGTGGAAGACTAGATGAACACAACTGATCTATGTTGATCAGCTGATCAGTACATTGAGCTATGCTTCTGGCATTCAAAGCTGTATTATTCTGTCCTCAAATGTGACATTAAGACTTGAAACAAATCAACTGTTCAAAGAAGATGACTGGTTTACTTTTGGGGCATTGTGAGGCAATGAACTTAATGTCACAGCAGATCATGCCCCAGCTGCAGATGGATGTTGAGCAGTAAAACATCTGGTCATTGTGAGTGGGTTACTACAGTTGGACATTCTCAGCCTTTCAATGCAAGTAACTATCTGTAGTGATGAGTTGTCACTACAGCTTTGTAACCAAAGAAGAAGTAAAAGGAGGACTGTCAGAGGTAAAGTCTTAGATTTCAGTTGGATAATCAAATAATAAAAGCAACAAAACAGGAAACTTTAGAGTAATCCTGAAATGCAAACAATGGTGTTGGTTGCCTTTGGTGATTCTGTAGGACATCTTGAAATGCCTCACATTTTTTTTCCTTTCTTGTAGCTATTGCAGTCAAATGACTGTATAAGAATCCAACTGCCCATTGTTATAACTATAGTGGGGTTTTTTGTTGGTTTGCTTTGAACCTATTTTTCATAGAAATAAGTTTCTTGTCTTTAAGACTGTGAGGAAAGAAACCCCCAAAAAGTAAAAAGCTTGTGGTCTGACAATACTGAGAGAAGTCCATAAGCTAACACAATCTCTTAGCTATACTGGCTGCATCTCACCTGTAACTTTCAAAAAAACTGTTCCTGGTCTGGCTGCACTTGAAGTTTTATTCATGGGTCCAAACATGGCCTAAATTTTAGTAAGTGCAAAGCTTTGAGAAGGCTGTGCAGAGATTTAAAGAGGCACATTTCTAACTAGGATAAACTGATAAAACCCAAATATGAGTAAGAAAAGGCAAGTGAACAAGGCTAAGTATAAAGCAGTATATCTCCTGGCTTCCATGCTCTCTTGCAGTAAAACTTGACTGTTGGATTTCTCAGTCCAGCTACAGTCTAAATCTGGTTTTGAATCAAGAAACCAGCTCACGCAAAGCTATTTACACTTTCTGTGCTCAGAGAGTGTCTTATTGCCCTTATCCACTGAAGCACATGCACACATGTTTAGGACTCATATCCCACTGATTTCTTTGGGATTACTGATCTGCCTTCCATTAAATGTGCCTACGTGCTTTGCTGGGTTGGGATCTCAACAGGCACACTAATGGACAAAGAAGAGACAGAAGACAGCAGTGTCTTTAAAACTTTACACCACTCTGAACTGACACTAATGGTGATTTTATCAAGCTAATTCTCCCTTGTTAGTCAGCAGTTTACAGTGCCCTGGAAGTTGCTAGAGGGTAATGATTGATGAGGAGTGTAATTTAGTGCTCTCACATTGCCACTCCCTACACTAGCCCAATATTTCTCTACAGTATGCATGGAAATGACAAAACCTATCAGAAATTGCTGGTGAAATGGATTGAGCAGGATGAGAGAGGAGCCAGCACACCTGCTCTCTCAAGTCAAAGGCCATCAGCAGAGCAAACAAAGATTGATGGTGTTCAAATTAATACAATTCATTTTTCAGAAATAAGGTCAGTAAAAAAGATTAACAAACTTTTTTTCCCATCGTTTAGAATCAAAACAGAGAGAAAAACTGAACTGTTATTCATTAGTGCTGGTGCAGTAGCTGAAGCTCTGCCCAGGACCCCACACCAAGCAGAGGCAGAGCAAACAGCCAGCCCTGATCGCACAGTCCCTGCACTGGCACCCACTGCTGCCATTGTTGCCCCCATCCCTGACTGCTGCTCTGAAGACCTATTTTCTGCCTTCTCTGGTGAAGGTTGAGCCCAACCACGGGGTGCAGATGACAAGAAAGCAGCAGCCTGGAAGAAGGGTGCTCTGAGCTAGAGAACAAAGCTGCCTCTAGCTCTGCACAGGAAGTAGAGAGGAGACCCATACCAGCCTTCACTGCACGCTTGTCCCCCTCACTGACAAAGAAAGTCACCAGGGCAGGGGGGCAATGCTGATCTTGCCCTGCCTTCGTGCAACCAGCAAGTTATTCCTTTTAAAGTGGTGGAGCTATACTACCCCGAGCTACCTACACAGCTTTGCTTTTCCTCATATCAAATACAGTCTGTCTTAACTGGCCCTGGAATGCATTTCTAACCTCACTGTGAGAGATTGTCCAGTAATACCAAAAACTCCACCAACATTATATTCCTTTTTAGAATATTACAAACAGATTTCTTTCTAGTTAATCCTGATATCTAATTTTATCTCTCCATGTGAATTCCATAGGGTTTTTTGTTGTTTTCAAGCCTCAGTATATCAAAATGATTTTATTTCTCTGGAGAAATAAAATGTATTTTGTAGCCTATAAAAGGCTCGCTTAATAGTTCACTACACTTACTTATCTTTCCCTTAACCCTTGTTGTTGTCATAGGTAATACACAGTTCAGGTGCTATTTCTGAATCATGACTTATTCTTTGTCTAGAGGCCAAAAAGTCCCTACATCCTTTGTGAGAATGCTATTCACCACTGATAATAAGCTGATGAGCCCATAGCCATTCAGGCCTTTCATGTTTCCTTCTTTAATGAATGATATTGTGACACTGCACATTAATAGCATCTTGCTATTTTTCAAACAGTATTTGAAGACTTAGTGAACATTGTGTGTTGTTTTCACACAGACTTGCAGTCTTCTAAGAAGACAGCTGAAATAGCTTCCTCTCTATTTTGGTGTTTTCTCTTTTTTTAATTTTTTTCCCTTTTTCCTGACCTAACTCAATTTCTGTGGAGACTTTAGGGGGTGTTTTATGTTTTAAGGATGTTTTACTTGTATGGAGTAAAAAAAATGCAGAAAATTATTCAATCCTCTAAATAATTTCTATTGCACTGGAAATTGTAAGAGAAAGGGCAAAGCTCTCCACAGCCAGACAGACATTATAATGCTCTTATTATTATCATTACTAGTTACAAAGAAAAGCCTTTCTACATTAAAAGCATATAATAATTCCTTGTATGCTGAGGAAATGCCGATGTTAGTATCTCCCATTAAGTCTGGGCATTTGAAGCATATAAGTATTTAGTAAATTGTAAATTCTGGCATGCTCTTTTTATGCTTCCCATCTATTTTTTCCAGGATTATAGCTCAAGTAATTCTAGATGCTGCACAACCAATTGATTATGCTCATATTTCTCCTCTGTACTGCACCACCATTAAGTGCCCCTGAGCAGAATCAGGTGCCCAAAGTGGGGGATACAACACAAAGAGGCCTCAAAGACCTTTCACCTTAAACAGACAAAATTAAGCAGGGATGATCAACAGGTGGTCCAGGTGGAAACCTGAAAGACGGTTTTTTGTCTCATAGGAACCTTACTGGTTGACAGACCTACCAATGTGCCTGGTATAAGGGTGGGATGAAGCTGCTGGAACCAGCAACATTTATTAGGATACCTTCAGTTCCAGGCCTATGGGCTGGCTGTGATATACCACCATATACCAGCATTCCCATCTCACAACAGGAAGCAAGAGGTGAATTGCCTTGCTCAAGGTCAGCCAGAGGCTGCGAGCAGAGCTGAGAAGGGCAAAGAGCTCCCATCTCACTGCAGTGCCATATTCACCCACCACCCTTTCTTTTGTAATTTTATATACTAGCTTTCATTTTTTCATTTAAAAAGCCCCCTTCCTTTGTGCCAGACCTTGCATATATTTGGTCAAGTGAGTAATGAAACAAATTCCCTTGTAACAAATTTCAGCAAGGATTTGATTTTGGGCTGAACCTTTCACTGATGAAACTCTTCAGTCTTCTTTCCTGCCATGCAGAGTAAAAGCAGAATTAAATGGCATTGTTCATTATGTTTTCCTTAGATGATGCTAAACATTCACCAAGCATCCAAAACACTAAACCACCTGTAACTTGGCTATTAAAAAACCCCAAAGAGCAAACCATACTGACTGAAGTAAGCCTGGCCTGGGATTCCAGCATGATCACCACTGGACACTATGCACATGTGCCTGTCTGCAAGCATTCCTGAATTGCTCAGCTGTGAATATCACAGACAGGCCCTTCAAACTCTGAGCCTTTAGCAGAACACAAAGAAAAGGAAAAAGGACTAGCCTGTGTTCACTTACAACACAAAAAAAGCCCCAAAGGCAATCAATGCCTGACACACACGTGCAGCAATATTATTCCAGTTGCCTAGGAACCAATGCAAGTAGCCTGCCTAGTGTGGGATGCCCACATAGTAAATAAATGGAAGAAAGTTGGCACTAATATGACATTGACTGAACATTCTAGTTAAAAACTACTGTGAAATGAGGCAAGTAAAACCAACCTCTAAAGCTAATTCAGTTGAAAAAGACAATACTTGATGAGAAAGCTGGTATACTTTATTGTTTTCTGTTTACATATTCCAGATAACATTACTGTGCTACCCTGCACGAACAAAAATAAGACAATCTGGGCCAGAAGATTTTGATCAGTTTTGATAGATTCAGGTGAGATTAAATTACCAAGAGAACTTAGCATCTACTTAGGTACCTACATTTCCTCAAAGAAGTGCTGAGCAGATCACTTCAGAGTGCTTTGAACTAGCTATCAGCATCTGATAAACTGAGCTCTTTTGAAAATTAGGTACTAAACTCCTGGCACAACTCAGGTGAGCTGGGCCTGGGGAAAGGCTTTCTAGCATAAGACAAACCAATCAAAGCAAGAGGAAAAATTATATACTTTGAGTGATGCCTTTGACCTGTGCCAAGGTATTTCCTGCAAATGCTGTATACTACATATTTCAGTCTCTCCACCTAACATCTATCTTTAACATTCCCCCAAATCCTCTAAGTTGCATTTGTCCAGCATCCATAACAGTAAGCTGTAACTTTGCAAAGACTTCGGCATGCACAGCCCTGGAGCCTTTAGTCTAAAGACTTGTCACTATGTGCAAAGTACATTCACAGGTCTTATCAGGATGGTGGCCAAAGATTATGGAGGCATCCAAGCTGGTTGATATAGTCAAGCCTGCTCTGTGGCACGTCTATTTTAAACTTGGGCCTTCTGGTTTGTATCTTAAAAGGTCTACATGTCTTAACTGATCAGCAGAACAAATTAACTTAGCAAAGTGAAAACAGTTTAGCCTTGATAAATGAATATGAACACAAAAGAGCAACTCTCCATGGTTCACATACATCTACAGTCAGCACATAAAAGGAAAGGAATGGACTAAATTGTTCTTAACAAGCAAGTAACTTTACCAGCAAACACAACAACTTTAACTGCCCATGAAAGTAATCACTAGGACGATGACAGGCAAGACCAAAACTTTATTAACTCGGTCACATAATCTTAATCATAACCATGATTGCTTAATTATCTGATGGGACAGAAAACATGTTTTAATTAATTCTATTCTCATTCCAAATGTAATTTTCTCAGTATTCCTTAAGATTTAAAAATTGTTCGAAGTTATAAAACAAATACAGCCACTACTATAGACAACAGTGCCACTACACGGGCTTCACTTCTGTTGTTTGGTTGTTGGGTCTTTTTTTTAATTTTAGGAGAAAGAAAAAACCTTTTCCGCACATTAGCAAAGAACAAGCAAAATCAGAACAACTTGAGAGAAGTGCCTGCTTGCTAATAGGCAAGCATAGCTCTAAGAAGCCAATTCACAGCCAAGGATATTTAAAGTCATTGCACAACACCTGCAAATATAAAATAAGTGATATAATATGATAATTTTATGTTTACTCACTAAATTTAAGCCCAGGAAAATCAGTCCAAGAAATAAGAGGTAGATGCTCAGTTCACTTAAGCTGCCAGAACTCCAGCAAAAGCAGGACTCTGAGAGTTTACATTAGCTGAAAATTTTGTCCATGAAATGTGCAATTAATTCAAGCGGTTTGAAATAGTTCTCATGATTTAAAGGCCTTCAAAAACAAGGTGAAATTGTGACATTTTGAAAGAGCCCTGATTAAGTATTATATAAATATGGGTAAGACACAAAAGAGGGAAATAAGGGACAGAAGAATCAAACTGACTGGAAGAGGCATCAGAAGGATGGGACAATTTTAAAGAAATTGTTTAACTACTGAATCACAGCTTTCATTAAGATCTGTGCAGAATGGCCACCTCCCAAGAAAAGCCAGAGAAAGGATGTATCATTAGAAAGCTTATGACTCTGTGAGCCCACCCTTACATTCAAGGCAGCAAACTGTTGCGCTGTATTGTTGAGCAGGATGTAAAGAGCCTGCCAAGCACAGCCCACAGACCCGCTAATTAAGTGAACTGATTGTGTTTGTTTTGGAACCGTTTGCCAACAAAGGAATGTGTCACACTGATTAGTGAGAGAAGGGTATGTAATATCTGTGTATTCAAACCCTGAGGAGTGCATAACCCAGGTATTCACTCTGTTTGCCCAAGGACTGACAAAAATTACTCTCAAGCAAATAACCAGACCAAAGAGAAACTCCAGCCCTCAAGAGGGGCCCTCTTTTTCTCTCAGCTGTATCTATCTAAAGAATACTCATCCTTCATAAATTCCTGCTGAACACTGTGCCAGAAACTGCTGAGAATATTTTGGGAGAAACAATCCCTTCACCTCAAAGCTGATCTAAGAGACCTTGAGAATGGAAAGCTAACAGCCAACTGAGAACCACCTTGGAATTGTAATGGCCACTGTGAGAAAGGTCGGGGAGGTAGACAAAAAACCAAATGCCAGCTCAAAACAGACATACATACATACATACACATACACACACACATATAAAAGCAGGCTTCACTTCTCAAACATGCAGCAAAGAGCTGAAGTCTACAAAAGATGTTCATGCACCCACTTGAATATTTCTAACAGCACAGTTTGCTGGTAGCTCAAAAGTGAACAAATATTCAAATGCAAAAAGAAAAACACGGTCTTCAGAGTTCAGCAACTCTTTCCTCCTCAACTCACCAGCTTCAGCAGGGGTACCTGGCAGTCCAATACTGTATACAAAATATGAATACTGTGCTGTAGATAGCAATTCCAGAAAACCAGGATGGAGAAAAGGGAGTTGTAGTCAATTATCTCTGTACACTGTGGACTCAGAATAGTACAACTAAATCACAAATCTGAGTTGTTTACTCAGAGCTCTGTATGACAACTGACAAGGAAAGCTGAACATATCATCAGAATTTTCAGGTACAATTGCATGGACCTTTTAGGACTTGTCATTCCATTTGCCATAGGTTACTCTATACATCTCCCTTTTTCTAGCTAGCCTCCTCACCTTACACTCATCTTTGTAGTGGTCAGTACACCTACTTCAGCAACCTCTCTCATCTCTTCAAGAGATGGAAACAAACACACAATCTCTCCACCTGGCCTTCTCCCTCACTGCTATGGAGCTGATGGAGCTGCACAGTAAAGCGTATAAGCTCCTCTGTTGGCATAACTTGTCCCCAGAGCAAAAATATGGAACTGAAATAATCTGGTTAGTTCCACATAGGTGCATTTGTAGTAATGAGATGAGAAAACTAACGAGGAAGTGAAATAGAAAATCCTAGGGATAAAAACAAGGTTTAGCTATAAGGAATACAACAGGAGTAAGCAGAATGATGAAATAAGAAAGAGAAATATCAGAGAACCTTTCATGCTGATTGTGTTTTAATTAAAACCATTAACAAAGACCACTGTCTTTGGCATGACATCAACCATAACTTCACATTTGCGAAACATGAACACAAGTCCTTTCTGGCTTCTAACTCACATAAACACAGGAGCTAGAGTGGCTTCTGTTGGCTTGAACTGCTGACAAATTCTATTTGATTCCAGAGGATTCTGAACTCTGTAATTGCAAGGTATGTCTGATCTCAGCTGAAGGGCAGGGAAACAATATACACCAAATAATGTCCAGTAATGTGACCAAAATCCCCCACACAAATCAAATTTTAACGTAAACTTGTATTCCCAAATGTTCCTTCACATTCTCATTTATCTTTTCGGAATATTTTTAATTGCCTTTTATGTGGTCTCAATAGACATCTTATGTTTTATGCCATCTTAGTCTTTCTTTTTAAGTCAGCCTATCTCACCATACACCCTAGATGCATTCTTTCTTAAAAACTGTTTATAAAACTCAGCCACACACCTTATTTAGCTTTTATTCACTGCTTTGTCAATACATTTTTTAGAATAAGACTCTGGAAAAACAATGTGCAAACAGCCTTTGAAACTCAGATCAGACTGAAAATCCCTTAAGAGTAGTCCTTGGTTACTTGCAATTTAACATCTTTGTGCATGCAAGGGAACTAGATTCTTAACAAACTCTTTTAACAGGCTGGTCCTGATTGTTCCCAAAGGTGGGTCCTTGATTTTCTCCCCTTTCAAATGAACACCTCAGAGAACAAATTACAATGACTGTATTTGAAACAGCCAAAAAAAGTACTTATCTGTGGAGGAATGCTGTGCTGTCAGCTATACTGTCTTTCTGTTAAGGGTGGAAAAAATATATCTCCTTTATTCAAAATCCAAGATACTATTGAAAAAAAGTAGTAACACTGCTGTGTTGCCAGGTCTGCTTTGGTTTCCTGCATTTTGCTTCTAGGTTTTCCATGTGACTCCTGTCCCTGACCTGGCATCCAGTAATCTACATGATCTGAAATAAAGTTTGGGTTTTTTTTTGTTTAGTTTAGGACTCGCATACACTTACACTTACTTTGTTGCCACCTGAGAACAGCAATATAATTTTTTAAAATTATTTTTAATATTTTTTTATTTTTAAAATAATTTTTAAAAAATACAAATCTTGCATACACAGGTACAGAGGAATAAGCAGACAAAGAGCAGAGAACTAGCCATAACATTTTACAGGGAAGACACTTCAGAATGGATTCACTATAATGAATGATCCCTGGACATTATGGGCCCAGTGATACCAGAGAACAGACAGATGTCTGTGGTCACCCTAGAAAAGTCTGGCTTTTCAGAACACTTTGCAAACTCAGAAGAGCTCTGGAGAAATCACACTGTGTGATGGTGCTGGGGGCTCTTCCCTTTTTGAACAGCTATTCTGAGACTTACAGGGCTGTGGGAAGTAGCACTCTCCTTGTTTGCTTGCTCATGGTCGCCTCCCTGGAGCAGTGATCCACTGTAACTACCCAGAAATGTGAATTAGTGGAATCTAGTCCCTAATTATTTAAATAAAAGGTCATGAGGCTGAGAATCCTCAAGGCTTTAACACTCAAATCAAATGTATGAATGACATTACCACATTGGAGTACCTGCTTGTAGAAATGTCCTCAAAGGGGTAAAGGATTTCTCCATTGTTGCAAATCTCACAGATGAAACCCTTTTGGCTACAAAGGCTGCAGCTATACACATGAGAGGAGGCAAACTTGATCACCTTCCCCAAGAAAGGAGCCAGCTTTCCTTCAATAACCTGAAATGAGAAGACAATATTGAATGAATCCCCCCAGAAATAACAAGAATGTCCTGAAGGACTGAGACAGTATTTATTACTACAGAAACGCAGTTACATGCTGTTGGTTAAAACAATAAGAAAGTTACTTCCCAACAATTATAGCTCCATGAAAACACAAGTAATAATAGTAGTCAATGAAGCAGCAATGATCTGAACATGAAAACTAATTTACTCTAAGTCTCTACATGGCAATAACAAAATATCACTTTAAGTACAACAATGCATTCATACAGTAAGGCACAAGGAAGTAAATAGGAAACAAGTTTAAGGTTCCACATTGTCTCTGATAGCTATGAATACTGCCTTACAATTTTCATTACTTATTACTTTTTATGCACATATCACAGTTTTGGTTTTGTTTCTTTTCCTTTGAAGTACAAGTTTTTTGCATGCAATTTGTGAACAGAGTCCTGGCTTTAGCCCTTTAGTTGAATTGTCTTTCCCACTGAAAACTATTCCAATATAATGTTCTGCTCCTTGCCAAAAATGAATAACTTCTTAGGTAAAATCTTGAAAAGGAACTTTTTTTTTTTTTTCCCCTTTAGTGTCCAGCTCTCAAATCAAGGAGCCCCAGAGAATCCTGCTAGACCATTAGAAGTGATTAGCACTCCTTGTGTTGGTGTGGAAAAAATGACCAAGCCATATACCTTAAGCTGCTAACCACAACACTCATCTAAGTTTGTGACTTGGAGACAATACCTCAATAAGGGGTGCTATTCAGGCAAAATACTTTCCATTCAGATCAAAATTCTAGAGACTTTAAGGAATTCTGCTGCTGTAGGGAATAATGAAGATGGAATAAGGCCCTAAGTGTATATTCTTCTCTCCTGGGCTTCCTGTGGTCTGAATGGCAGCTTGCCAGATTAGTGATAGAAATGTGTCATGGGATTTGACAGCAACCTCCTGTAAAAAGGAAAAAGAATGCAGTAATTGCTGACTGAAGACTTGCATGGGGCTGTCCCCTGAAACCCAAAAGTAGGGAGTTTCACATTTAAATGAGCGTCACACTCAGTTCAGGCACCTCTTCCCTAAATATAGTAACATATCACTTGTAATTTGGGTTCAGTGTAAACAAATCTAGAGAAAGCAGAGGTATCAAGGCAGAGAAGAATGACAGAGAGTTTGGAAGCAAATGCCAGGTAGTAAGGAAATAAATTTGTGTTCCAGGGCAACTTCCTGCCCACTAGCCAAGAAAGCCTCAATTAACAAGTACAACTGGAAAAGGAGGTGCATGGGGAGTGCTGGTGTTAATGGCAGGGAATGGCATGGGCTGAAATGTGCCCCTTCCATGTCTTCAGCTCCAGCCTGCTAACAACCCCTGCAAGAACAGGAAGCAGCAATGTTATTGCTACTACTGCAAAGAGGACATCTGCTCATGTCAGAGGAAAAATGACATTCCTATTGCATCCTGGTATAGGAAGATCCCCTTCGACCACAACATAAACAATGCAGAGAAGCTGCTACATGAAATACGAAAATGAAGCCAGAGCTCAAGGTAGAGATACTGCTAACCTTCTAACAGAGTCAGAAGCTAATTTAGCTCCCCCCTAGGCTGGGGTTTGTTTTTCATTTTGAGAGAAGAAATATTTTGCTTGCAGACTCCACAGTTACAGAGGGGGTCTGAAAGCCAAACAATCTGGGAGTAGGGGAAAGACACAGAAGTTGATTATATTCAATAAACAAAAAGAAAGAAACAGTGAAGCCATCCAGCTACTGACAAGGCTACAGTCACCCTCCAAAAAATCCACTCAGGCACTAATAGATGAAATACAAAATGCATACAAAAATAATAAATAAACCATAATGCATACACATTTTCCAGGGAATTTTCATGCTATAGCAATCACCTCAGGCCACAAACGCACAGCTTAAAATGCCAGGCTAAAGGCACTGCATACAAAGTCTCTGATTCTGAACTAATGTCACTGTTAGCAATGATTTAAAAGTTAAATCTCCGTATTGAAGTAACATTTTATATAATGTAATAAACACAATTATCATAATCTATTACCTTCCTAAGTACTGGGGGTGAATTTAAAACTACAAGGAAGAAAAGCTTTCCTGTGCTGAAGAGTTCACAACCTCAGCAAGACAGTGGGCAGCTGCCCTGAGGAGATGGTGTTATTTGTTCCTCTTTATTTCTTTATTTGTGTGGCTTGTTGTAGCACTGTAGTGGGTGGGCTTGTTACTCTGGCCACTGCAGACACACAAGGAAGATGATATCTTCAAAGAGACATGCATGCCAATTTTGCAATGTGAATTACAGGCCATTTTACTGTATTATAGAAGGAAGACAAAATGCAGCATCAAATCGATGTTATCACTGGTTTTAGCATCTGTAAATTTTGTGTCATTTTGTTTCATCAGAGACCTCAAGGCTGTGCACAAAATGATTTTTCCTTGCAGCCTTCTCTCATTCTTGTTTGCAGCTAATAAGAATAAAATACTCATCTCCATTTATGCTGGGCAAGCAGAAAGGAAGATTTCTACTTGCAGTCCCAAGTCTACTTGCTGTCTACTCACTGTTTTGTGGTAACAGTTTTGCAGTGAGTGTTTTATGGCTTGGGAAAAGGAGCACAGAACATGCAATCAAAGGTGCCAAAACTTCTCCTGTGACTGCCAGAGATCCAGTCAGTCAGTTTAGATACCCCAGAACCAAGATGGATGTGTCTCAGGATCTTCTCCCAGTTGTTGCTAGAATCTCATTTTGAGTTTCAAGGAAAAACAAATGATTAGAGAATAGAGGTGTGATAGTCAAATGTAATGCATTATCCAGATATCATAGAAATTATGGGAGGTAAAGAAAGACCTCAAGAGGCTGTCTTGGCAGAGCCACTAATATTTATATCACTCTAACAGCTGTATCTGTTCCTAAAGCCTTTCAGTGACGAAGACTTCACAGCCCCATGCAGTCTAATCCAGCACACGTCCGTTCTCACTGCTGGAGTCACTCCTAAGCTTTGACCTGAACCTTTCCTAAGAACATTTCAGTTTACAAAATAACTTTACAAAAAAGAGAAATTGTGAAATCACACACTGCAAGCTGCAGAAAAGTACATCACATTTTAGAAGTGTGGCAGTTTAGCACAAAACTAAGTTAAGAGTATGCCAAAGGAACAAAAACCAAAAATATTCACACTTGACTTATCTCTTTAACATAGGGGATGTCTCAGCATACACCTGGCAAAGGCTTAAAAATACATGCCTGACTCTTAAAAAGAAAAACACATCAAACTTAAATTAAAATTTTGCTGAGTTCAGATTCTCTTTCACTTACAGCATACATAAAGCACAAGGTCTGTTTCTAATCCAAACTCTTTGTAGAGCAAGCAATTGTATAATTGGTCAAAACTATGGGTGAGAGGTGATTAATGATGGCATCCCAGTCAGCAATTGACAGAGGATACAATGCAGCTTTTTCTTCCTTAACTGGTCAAAGAATCCATCCAAACATAATTTTGGACACAGGGCCATGCTTATCACTGCTGTACCCGGGTACAGTACTTGGTGACAACAGAAGGAAAACAGTTGTGTACAGAAGTCCAAAGCAAGCTGTGTCTCTGAATAGCCCCAGTGTTCAGATCAGAATCATTGTTCATCCCTCTGGATCAGGAAAAGCATTTCTCTAAGCTTGCACAAGACAGAAAGTCATGGCTTTGCACACAGTAGCTCCTGTGTGTGTCACATTAAGAACTGTATAAAAAAACCACACCCACATGTACATACACAAAAGCCAGGCCCTGCCCTCTAAGCACTTACAATTTAAACCAGCAAAGCAAACACTGCTTTTTACAGTAACTGCCACCTGAAGTATCTCCCTCCTGAAATGGGAAAAGCTGTGTTTTGGAGGAGCCTCCCATACAGGTTCCCTACCCACACTGCAGAGCATCCCTCTGGCCAGAGTTTGGCTGCAGGTGCCAGGGCTGCCAGGAAGAGAGCAGAAACCAGGAAATCCAGCAGGAGCAGCTACCTGCCCCACTGCCCAGCCTCCTGCACTCGGCTTGGGAAAGCTCAAGCTGTACTGAAGAGCAAGAAGGGAAGGCAGAGACTTGTCTGCAGCAATGGGAGAAACAAAAGGGGTACAAGTATCTGAACACGTGCTGAAAGGGTGGTGGCACAGTTATTTTAGATTATTTCTGAAACAGAGGCTTCCCGTACAAGTCAACGTTATGAATAAAGGTAAATCAAACTTTCTTCTTGGTATATCTTTGTATTCATTTGGGGAGCAGTATAATTCTGAAGAAACAATTGCTCAGAATAAAGTGAGGTGAGGGGAAAATACACAGACTGCCAAACACCAGCAGACAAGCCAATGTCGGCAAAGGCTGCAGGAGTCTTGTGCAGTGGGAAAACAGGACACCTGCACTGGGTTATGTGTTTCCTGATTCACCAGGAAGACAGAAGATAAAAGGCAGTAGTGGCTATGGTACAAGATGAAGTCCCTTTGGACACTTCACATTAATGTGATTAGGAGGGCAATGTGTGATCAGTTGAAGTTTATTTGTCAGGAGGGCTGCTTGCCCCCAGAGGTTTCCTGATCATTCTATTCAAAGACTGGAACTTACTCATAGTTCCCTTGCTCTATCAAGGTGATGTTTCCACAAACAAACAGGCAGCCAGCTGTCCTCAGAGAACAAGAACTGCAAAGGCCATAGACCAGAGCATCCACCAAGCCAGAGAAGCCATCCACCAAGCCTCCTCAGTGGCCCACTATGTGCACAATGGGGCTCTTATTCACAGACAACTTTCAGAAGCAGCAGGTGTTGCCCAGGGGCCTATGACCAGTGTCCCTGTGTCTGACTTTCACAACACATTTCTGAGCCCACAGCACTGCCCTGCACTGGAGCAGAGGAGGTGCCCTCATCTCTGACACTCGCTGAGTTCCAGCTCTGTCCTGACTCCATCCCTCATGCCAGCTCCCTGGGCTGAGCACAGTGGGCAGGAATCTACCTCTGAAAGCCCCACTGCCCAGACCCAGCTGTGCCTCTATTGTCACAAACCCCCAGCCCCCATCACACACAGCAGAGAAGTCAAGTCACTTCATCTTCCCAGTTCAGTCAACAAAATTTCCTTGTATGAGAACCTACTTACCAGCACGAAGGAGGGTTGCACAAACCAGTCCCATGGGAGAGCAATGTAGTGAACATGGTGTTGCAATATATGTTTTCATATTAAAAATCAAACTAGAAAAGTGACCAAGGGAACAGTGGCAGAACTTCTCAAGTCTGTTGAGGGTTTTAACCCAGAGAGATGGTAACCTAAACTCATGACTTGTAATAACTCTTTGTTTGGGAAACAGAGCAAGACCAAAAACTAGGCATGAAAAAACCCTATTACAGAATTAGAGTTTGTTCCAGTTCCTGAGAATTGTTCAAATTACAAAAGACATTAATAGAAGCATCTGGCTGGGACTAACTGAAAAGCAATCAAATATTGATTAGACAAGGCAAGCATGGAAAGTCCCCTCCTAACTCAGACTGTATCATTTCCACAGATGCAATATCCCAACAACTTTACTGGGAACTAGAGAAGAAATGTGTAGAAACAGAAGGACAAATGAGTTAACTGTAATCCACTAGAGCTTCAAGTAACACTTGCAATAGTCTTCCACCCACCTATTAGATCAGGGCCACAGAAATACCCAAACTTTACATCATGGCCACATAAATCAGTACAGAAGTCTATCAGATATAATGAACTTTCTGGACAGGAAAGGAAAACAGCACAGTTTTCAGACATTTCTGAGGGCAGTAAGCATTTGTTTTGAGGGCAGGGCTCCTGTCAGCAATGCTAGATAAGAAGTAAAAGGCACTGAGTAAGACCTCCAATTCCTGCAGGAGTCTATATTGTGAATTTGAGTGAGAGTCATCAAAACTCCTACCCTGTCAGTGCATTTTTACTAACTTCTAAAAGTGCAGTAGATGTTTACATAGAATGGGATCATAAATACCTTTGATCACCTACATTAGGACTGTCAGAACAGACAGTAAAGGGAATACAGCTTGCTGAGCTTTCAGATACACTGTTCTGCTCAATGTGAGAAACTGCCAAGGTTAAGAAGTCTAGATTCTCAACAGTGTCATGATACATTACAACCACATAAAGCGTTTCTGGATTAAAATAATTTTTAAATTAAATTTGTTACTCTGAGTAATTCCTACCATATGATAATAAAAGTAAAATCCAACACAGTCTAAACAAAAAAATCCTTTCTTAAGATCCAAGATAATGGAGAATCAACAGATGAAGGATATTTTAACAGCAGCTATCTAGAATCTAAGAGTATGAAGATAAATCTACACACATCTTTCGGTAGATATTCTGCCAGCTCTGGCACAAAGGGCAATCAACCAGAGGCACCATGTGTCTGTACAGTTTACAGTGTGTTTACAGTTTACAGCGTGTCTGTAAACACCGGCACTTCACTGTGGCTAAGTGATCAGGGAATAAACACTGAGATGGGAACTTATGAAATGTCCCCAGTGCTCCTGAATCCTCAGACAGAGACCTGCAATTTCTTCAGGTATCAGAAGCACTGAAGGAAACTCTGGTTATTATCCCATAAAGGAGAATCTGCTGCTACTGCTCTGCCTAAGAGCCTGGCCACCAGGGTTAAGTATTCCAGGTAAAGTGGTAAAAATACCGTAAAACTCAGGTTCTGTATTCCTGCCACTGTGAGACAAGCTAAATTTGCCAAATGGCTTTGTGACCCCACCCTTGTAAATCAGCTTGTTAATCATTATCGTCATAGAGGCGATAAAGTTATTTTATGAGCCAACACTGAAGCAGTAACATGAACTACTTATGCAGGGGCTGGTGTATTTCTCTCCAGATAACATTTATTAGAAGGCACTCTCTTTAAAGACATAGGTTTGCTTCATAACCTTCATTTGGAGCACTGAGCAATCTGTTCCTCTTATTCCTCCAGTCTGATCTACATGTCAGACACAAGTGATGCCTGGAGGGTATGGGTTAAGTGATATGAAATCCCTAAAACACCTTGAACTACAGGTTCAAATGTAAACTGGATTGTCCTGGCCTCTCCTCCTGACAGAACAAAATTTATGATTATTTCTCAAGGCCAGACATACACTTGGCTCTGAGAGACAGACATAGACAGAATTTGCCAGGAGGCACTGACGCAGTGCAGAAGAGACATGAAAAGCCAAGAGGCGCTGAGAAAATAGAAGGGGTGGTGGACATGAAACTCATTCATGATCCCCAATTATGTAAATTGAAGAGATAGAAAGTATTTCAATTCACAGGAATAATGTCACAGGCATGTCTGGCAGAAGGAAGCTACCTGAAGGGGCAGTCAACAATTGTGCACAGCTTTCCACCATCCTCTACAGAAAAGGTTTCTGCCCCCAGTGATTGTTTTCTTTCTACCTCTCCAGAAACAGCTAGTCAGAATCATGCCTTTTCCTAACAAATTCAGAGGTGAAGTCTAGCTTTGCCTAGACTTTAAAGCACCACAAATGATTCCTGGACTGAATGAAAAGGCAGATACAATATCCTGAACAGGCTGTCTTCAATTCACCACTTGGATGCTTACTACCCTCCAAATTCCAGTGGCAGCTTTGTGGAGGAGGACTAAACATTCAATAATCTTTCTTCACCTCCAGGAGCGATGAGAAATATGCTTATAAAGGAACTACCAATGATACAAGAAAACAGATCCAGAAAATACACCTTTAGAAACATCCAGTTTGTTCCTCACCCTCCAGCACAACCAAAATGACTGACTGACTTAAAAACTTCTCACCAGAACAGTCCAGTGCACAGAACAACTGCAAAGTTGTTCCTAATGCCTGCCTCAGATCTCTTTTGCTGCAGTCAGCTATATTTATACTCTACCTCCTATCCTTACATTGCAACATCTATTTCAGAAACCATTTTCTGACAAATTCTCTTGTCTGTCACAGGTAATATTTGTCACAAGCCAGGACAAGCAAAAGTGACTGGGGGTGAAGGAACAATACAATGATTGCCTTTACCTGTTTGTCTACTGAGTAACAAGCAGGTATTTTCTGCATTCATTAAACATGGAAGTTGGGCATTGAAGCTGAAATGGCAAATGCAATCTCTGTCCCACAATGATTTCAGTGGGGTCAGGACTTATGTGATAAAAACGCAGACTTGGAAACAAGCATGCTACAATATGCTTAGCTAGGGATAATGCAAGTTGCAGAGAAAATAAGGGGAAAACATTCCCTGGCTGGGAAGTTCCCAGTCATTTATATCTAGGGAACAGACAATGCTTGTGGACTGCTAATTTCCTTGAGGATTTTTTCTCTTCCGTTGGCCAGATTCTTAACACCACGCATTCTTGTTATGATTTCAATGCACAATTAATCTTTAGTTCAGAGGAAAAGGAAAAGGAAGGAGGAAGGATGATCATGAGGTAAATGTCACAGAGAGGCAGATATCAGATCTTAGGCCCCATCTTTTGTGCAGTATACTAGTCAGCTGGCTTTCTTTACTTCATTTTGACTCCCAATCATCTCTTTCAGACTGTCTGTCTTATTTATTTAAATTAGAGGTGATTTAAGGGAAGAATGATCTCTTACTATTTGTGTGCATGAACACTAGAATCAGTTACTGTGCACTGCTATAAAACAAATTAAAAAAGAATACAGCATTAGCTTCAGAAGAGCCCCATCTTTGGTTGCAACAGGCACACTATGGGCCACAATCCCAGCTCCCAACAGCAAGAGTGATACCACTCTACCCCACCCTCTCCCTCCTCTTCCCTTTACACCTTCCACAGATCCCTTGCTGTCCCAAAAGCCTGTTCAGCCTGTGGTACAGGTGCCAGCAGGGTGGGCAGGAGCAGGCGAGGCCAGGGACTCTGTTGACCCACTGCTGACACCAGCACACATCATCACCCACACAGGGCAGAGAGCAACCCAAAAGGAAACCTTGCAATAAACACTGCAAAGAACAAAAAGAACCCCACAAAACCAACTGCTAAATAAATCAAACTAAAGCAGAGCAAACTAAATGAGTGAGATTTGAATAAACAGAAATCAGAAGCCCGCTTTGACTTGTTTGCATTAGGCAGTCTGCACTGATGGCAGAGCCATTTGCCATTCACGTCCTTCCGGAGTAAACCCCTGAATATGTTTCACTTTAATTTGGTATTAAACAGATATTCCACAAATTAGCCCCTAACTAAAACAGGCACTGAGAAGAGGAAGAAACACAAGGTCAAGAGCAAACACTGCTAATCTCTGATAAGCACACATAGGCAGGGGGCAAGGTTAAGATGCAGCCATTACATTGGCTGGGGGAGTGGAAAAACAAACTGGTGACAATTCAAGTCAATTTATAGCAGGAGACAGAGAGGATGACAAGGTTCCTCCAAGCCCTCCCCCACTCTTCTCATTGAAAGGAAGAAATGCCAGAAATTTCAGCAGGTCTCTGGATGCAAGCTGACACAAGTGGAGATGGAATTGTCTCAGTATAAACAACATGCCTGGAAACCACCTGTGCCAGCTCCCCCACCAGCTCTGCAACAAGACTCACGCTCACTGTGTTTCAATCATCTTTCCTCCTTTCTCCTCTCAAGGTTTCCAGGCAGCTACATGTCAATTTTGTCACACCCCAAGTTCTCCTGATCTAGTTGCAAGGATGAATTATAGGTTGTTTTAAGAAAAATGTATTCAAGCAAAGGTTAAAGGCTGTTTTAATCAAACAAGGTTGAAAGAGTACCAGGAATTTGGCTGGTAGAAAACAGAAAGCACTTTACTTAGCTTAAAAACATATGTGACTCTAAATAGAGAAACAAATATACATTCAGGCAGAGAGCATATATATGCAGTTTTTTTAAGATTAGGCAGGCAGTTGCACACAGAGATATTAACTGACTCTACATGCCCACTGAGCAAGATGTTATTTCATGAGTGATAGCACAAAATTAGAAACTTTCCTGCCTTTTATAGGATTGGATCTAGGCATTTTAAGGAGGAGTCCTCTGAAGTCTTTTAGAACAAGAAAGCAACAGACCAAGAAAATGGCTAGGGCTACTCTGAAAAAAACCTCTGTGAGTACAAAGTATATTTAAAGAAAAATATTTTTAAAAAAGTTCTTCTCTCATCCAAGCAGGTAGCCCTGAGACAGCATTTTATTTCTTGGCAAATCTGGCTTCTCAGGATGTTACTCCTGAAGGAACACCCAGCTGGCTCTCCCTAATCATCATTTTATGTGAAGTAGAGCAATGACTTCAGAGCCCAATCTTTCACGCTGCTAACTTGCATCTCCAGTATTGGGCTTTTCATTCTGCGCAGCAGAAAATAACAAAAGAAACCTGTTTAGTAGAAGGCAGCAGAAAAGGGGTAACATATTACTGCTGCTGCTTCTATGGGCTGAAAAAAATTAAGATATCTCTGAAGATCTCAACTCAAAAGCTCTCGTGAATCACTGGCACTACTACTGGGTCATTTTAAACAGTTTCATTCTAAAAAGCCAGACTTACCTCAAGTAGCCTAGATTACATATTCACATGAAAAAGGACTACAAGTATTTAATAGATCCTGTTAAAAATTCTGGTTTCACACAGTGCTGGAGCCAGTCCTACTATTAAAAATATCTACTAACAATCTTGCTAGAGCTCTAGACTTTGCCTGCAATACCTAATTCAGATGAACTTGTCTTCCTGACAGCCACCTGCCAAAACGCTCCTAAACCGGCTCTGCCATGCTCTCTGCCTGACCATGAGCCACTCTGAATGACAGCAACTCCCTTCCCCAGCAGAGCTGAGGTAAAAAGAAAACACCAATAAGATCATCATTCTCATTACCACTAATTGTAAGCAGAGCTGTCAGCAGTCTGGGGAATTACACACACACCGGGAATATCAGCTAACCTGAAGCTTCCTGTTCTATTGAAAGGCAGCTCAGTGCTGGCAGACTCTAGGGAGTGACAGAAATAAATGATGTGCCAGCTGCTTTAGGATGACCCTGCTTGAGCAGGGAGGTTGGACCAGATGACACACTGTGGTGCTTCCAACCTCACCCATTCTGTGATTCGGTGATAAAGGAGCCACAGCCACAGGAAAGCAGAGAAGCTGTTTAACTGCTGCTTTGCTATCAGATCTTTTACTATTTACGAAGATGTGTATTGTGTGTTTTTCCCATCCTAGGACTATTTTCATATTCCTCTGCTAATATACTTACTTTAGAACTATAGTTACTTTAGAACACTGACAATCAGGCACAGGTCATAAAGGATGCCATAAAGACAACTATGAACATGATGCCATTGTGGTCCAAGATGCATCTTGACATAGTTCATGTAGAGAACTATCTGGTATTATTACACTGGTAGTAACAGCCTGCAGGACTTGCACCTCTGTCACACATGCTGTGTCACATGCTGCTCCTTGCTTGGGAGGCTAGAGATGTGAATCAATGTTTTCCCAACAATGCTGAACTCTGAACTGTGGCAGCTATGGCACAGATGATGTGCCTGGCATTTTGCTGCCCTTGTTGAGCACAGTCAACTCCCACAGAGAACTGTGGCAGACAAATCTTCAGTCATCTCAGCATAGACAGGCCTGCCCAAAACCTAATTCTCCTTCTCATTTTTCACCTCCTGCCCCTCAAGCAGAAAAAGGGCTTGCCTAAAATTAAAAGAATCTGCTGGTACAGCTACATGGGTAAACCTCTTTGGTAAATAGAAATTTAAGATGATACAGCTTATATTGAATCACTGAATGACACAGATGACAGCAACAGACTTTCTCATTGATATAATTGAGTTTGCACTCATGATTTTCACATGATTTTCATCTACATACACTAAGAGCAGGAGAGGGTTTGTCATGTACCTAATTAAGTAACACTTCTAAAACTTGAGCAAGCCCAAAGTATGTTAGCCAAACCTCATTTCTTTCAATACATGCAGAGGCTCTCTATGGGTTAGATGCTACATCCCATCCTTTTACTGCATAAATAAAAAGGAACTGCTGGGCAGGGACACTACCACGGATGGGCTTGGAATTCATCAGGCTATATGTTACCAACCTATACTAAGCATCTATCAGCAATTGTGTGGGGACTGAGTTATCAGAAAAGAAGTTTTACTTCTGAAGAAAACAGCAAGTAAAAGGCAAAAGAAGTCCACATCTTGCATTCTTTGCTATTGTTGGGACTGATGAAACAACTTGTCTAAATCAACCTAAAGCTTTGCATATATAAAAATAGGAGAAAGAGCATCTCCAATCTCCTCCTTCACTCCTGTCTGGGAGGTGCAAGTACAGCATGAGTGAAAAGCCTGGAGGAGTGAAGGAAACCTAATGATTTCTTTGCTCTTCTAAGACTTTCTAATCTAATCTAACAATATATTAGGATCAAATTAGGTGGCACTTTTGTTTCATTGAAGTTCATTTTTATTCCCCACATTCTTGTTAGGAAGCCTTATATGCAGAAAAGCTTGACCAGAAACATTAAGATTTCCCAGTGAGGAATGCTTCTGTGAGACCAACAGCCCAGCAAGCAGAAAATGCTCCCAGGAGTTGTAGTCAGTGCTGTATGTAATCAGTGTTACAAACTTCAGAGGAAGATGAAATCATTGATCTGTCTGTCAGTAGGGGAGATATCTTCCTAATCCCTTGAGTATAGTATGTCTAGTCTGAAATTTTATAATCTCTTTATTTTAGATACTGTAAACTGTGGATATTCTCATTATGGATACTTAATCCTCTCAAAGATATACATTTCTGACCTCAGTGACACTATGGCATTAAACTCCTCATACTCACTGTATTCTGCAAAGAAGCATTTCAATTAAGGATTTTTATGCGTCCCTCATTCACTATATGATCTGTGCCATATTACTGTGAGAACAGGGTTCTCCTGTTCATCCTTTCTCTGTGCTGTTTTTCACATTATTTGTAGGTTTATCTACAGATAGTCAGGAAAGCTGATCTGAAGTCAGTAATGTTTTAACTAAATTTCAACAGATTAGTTTATCTATAATGTTAAAATGGATAAATTATACTACATTAAATCCCTGTATGGACATACACATTCAGAATGAAAATGGCTATAATACAATTTATGTCACTTTACTTCCAAAGTAAATGGAGATAAACCAAATGAAAGTCACTTATATTTTGAATAACAGTGTTTACACAGTGATTCAAAGTAATTCAACTCATCTTTTTAAATTCCCATATTTTGTCACTTCATTATTTTTCCCTGAGTGTTCCTGTATAAACAAAGTATCATTTTTATAAATCTCCCATCTTGCTAACAATTTCCATCCTTGACATCCAGTAATTTTTGCCCTTATGTGGATCCTTTTCATTTTACTGTATCTTTCACAGTTGGCATAACAAGGATGAAATAATTGCCATTATTAAGAAAGTTTCTACAGTAAAGACCATCACAGAATCACAGAATGAGTAAGGTTGAAAAGGCCCATAGAGGGTCATCTGGCCCAATCTCCCTGCTCAAGCAGGATTATCCCAGAGCATGTGGCACAGAACTGTGTCCAGGCAGTTCTTGATTATCTCCAGAGCGAAAACTCCACAACCTCTGGGCAACTGGTTCTCATGTATGGTCACTGCACAGTGAAGTTCTTCCTCGTGTTCAGGTAGAACTTCCTGTGCATCACTGCAGTAATCTTTGTACACTTTGTATCTTGCTATCTAACATAAAAAAGAAACAAGACATTAGTTAACTCTCTATGGATGAACACTCTGAATTTGGAAATCACCACAATAGCCCCTTCTAGTCTTTTACTTCAAAAGCTCCCATTAATATGCTATGTAATGTAAGTGGCAAGAATTATTTTTCATAAGAAATAAAAGACTCCTGTCTGAGTCAACTTTGGTCCAAACCACCATTGTCAGTTTCAATAAAAGCAGCCCCATAATCACATCTGCAAAATCTGAACAGATAGTTTGCAGCTCCTGTTGCAGGAACTCTGTCCATACATGCACAAAAGCACAGATATGTCCATCAGTAATGTCAGCAAAGAACAGAGTTCACATCTCCAGCAGGTTTAGTATGAAATTACCCTGGACTGTAACAGCACATCATGGTCTGTAAGACTAATCTGTTTTTCCAGTGTACTATGTCTGCTAAAACCAGCAAATTCAGGAGTGAATACTTGCTTCTTAACAAGTGGAGATCTCCCTCTTGAAAGCTTTAATTGAATAACCCTGGATAAACTGCCTAACAGAGATGCAGAAGGTTATGGGTGATGCAGGGCAGATGACACAAAGACAAGCAAGTGTAGCCAATGGGCAGCACAGGCAAGCTGTGGTGTTTGTGCCTGTTCAATCAGAACACGCCTAATCAGTTATCCCCTCTGCTGCCACCTCCAATGACACCAGGATTCTAAGAACATATACCTCACAGAAATACCCACAGACAGACTTCTGTAAACTTTAATGTAGTCCCTGGGGCCTTGGTCTGAAGCAAAACCTTCTGGAGTCCATGTACGCATTTGTGTGCACATACAAATAGAGACTGTCACTTGCTACCTCTTTGGTTACTCACACCTGCACTATAAGCATTTGTTACCGACCCAAGTACTAGCAAAAACCACTGCCTCACCAGGATTTGGAAAATTGCCAAATTAGGCCATTTTGTTCCAATTTTTTTTTTTTTACTCTGCTTTTAACCTCAAAGTCTTCCCCACTAGAGCCCCATCCAAATGGATCCAAGTGACAGCCATGCCCAGACCATCAAACAGCCCCAGTATATACTCTGCTAGATTCATAATATCTAGGCCCTGTTAAGCTTGGAAAGATATTTATATTGGATTTTATTTTAGAATCTACTCAATCTACTGGCAAACAGGCATTTCAACCTTTTTGCAGCTAAGAACAGACCCTCAAACCCCATTTTTGAAACTCAGCTGCTTGGTAGGAAACAACCATGTTTTCTAGGATCTTTAAGGGGAACTTGGCCAGGAAACAAATCAGAATTGAGCTGGGACTAACCAGGGTAAAGGTTGCTTATATCTGCAGATTACCCCTCTCTGCTTTTCTAATTCACTCACCATGCCTTATCTTTCCATTAATCTTTAATAAACCTTTTAGTTAATTCCCCAAATACATGCAATCTACATGACAGCAGGATACAGTGCAAAAGCAGTCCATGGATACAAGGAAATAGGCAGCAGAGGAATCAAAAGGAGGAAAAACTTTCAGGATTAAAACTACCCAAACTGCAGGTCAGTGGAAAATGATGTGCAACTGGGAGAAAGCAGCAGCAAGGGCCAAAGCAAGCAAGAGGGAGGGGCTGCTAAGGGTTTTAGTATTTATCTGACCATCAGATTCATTCTCTCTCTCCTCTCTTTTCCACTCTGGATCCACTTTGACAAAAACAGGCAATCCGATTTCAAACTTGGAGCCTCTGAAATGTGGAAAAACCCTCTCCATGCTGACAACAAGGATATAGCTAGATTCAAAGGTAAATGTAATTTAACCCACCCCAGCAGAAATGGTAATCAAATTATATTGCCTCTAAATATGATAAGTTTGGGACTGGGGCCCTCAGGGGAAGAGAAGGTGTCTTGCAAACACAAACACAAAGAAACATGTTAGAGGAAAGTGCTAAATCAATGCATGAATTATGACTTCTACCCTCCCTCTCTCCCCTAGGGTGCTTGATAAGCTGCTGATTGCTTCTAAAATATCTACTACCAATGTTAGGAACTGATTAAGCAGCTTACAAAGCACTGGAGGCTAATAGACAGGCCCACAGGGAGACTGCAGCTCTGGAGTTAAGTAGCTCACTTTTTCATGGCTTGATTATTAAAGATGAGATAGCAGAACATGCTGAAAAGATGTGGAAACAGTTTCAGACCTCAGGCAACTGGTCTTTTTATTTAATATATGGAATCATTTCTACCCTGTGATTTCACCAGCCAACAAAACCCAGGATTCCTGTTGTTCTGTAGTCTCCAGCTCTGAGGGGCATCTGAACTACCTCAACTTAATGTGTCAACTGAACATCCAGAACTGACTATGCTACCGTTATCCTGCAAAAAAGGCACCACTAGAGAAGGGAAACATAGGTGAAAGAAGCTTAAAATACTGTTTTACATGCCACTGGCAACAGCATTGGTGTGAACACAGAGGTGCCCAGGTTAGCCAGCACACCTCAGCTCATTGCTTCCTCCACTGTGCATCTTAGCATTGCAGCACATTCACATTAGATTCCCCATCCTCCCTTTTCAGCTCTTTTTTTCCAAATTCTTCTTGTTTAATCTGTTACATAATAAAGTTGTGCTGCTCAGGTAAATGTACTTCAAGGTTCTTGCTCTGTTCAATCATTATCAATGCAAAGACAAATTCTGCTGGCATATTCCCTCTTCCATGGTCACATCTGGCATGGTAACACTGCATGGCTCACCTCTGTGTAGCAGGCTGGCTGAGGTTTGGGGGGAAGAGTGGGGTGAAGGTTAGGTTCCCCCCCACCCCCTCATCATGGCAAGGCTCAGCAGACTTTGTAAATAACCATGTTGCATTAGGGACTTTACAAACTTCAAAATTCCTGAACAACTCTTTCAAGCAAAGAAAGAAATAAATAGTACTTGTCACCTGCAGGCTGAGACTTTATTGAGAATTTATTGAGCACATGAAAAATTTCTCATAGCAAAGTTCTCTTTGCAGACTACAGCTTTCTTCCATAGTCTCCTTCCATCCCTATTTGAATCCTGATGCTCTAGGGTTTCATCTCTAACCAATGCCACTGTTAACTCGTTTTTTTACTGAACTACAAACCACAGACACAATTTAGAAGTACAGGTATTTATGCTATGAATAGCTAGAAGGAAAATGTACAATTAGTTCTGAAGGTGAGAACAGGCTCCATGTGTAACAGCTAGAATTAACCCAAGACACTCACCTGCTGAAGGTCTGCCAGAGAATAAAGATGGATTTGCTGTAGAAGATACTCCCTGGGAAAGATCCTGAAAAGACAAAAATGGATATGTGTCACCTTTTTGACTGGGAAACTCAGAAGTTTCCTCTCCCCACCAAATAACAGCAGGACAGTGATATTAGAGAGAAAGAAACTAGAATTCTATCACCCTCTAAGCACCAGCTATTTTTACAGTTTTCTGCATGGGCACAACAATCCCAAAATAAGAATAATTTCTGGGCCAGTGTCATTCTCTAATTGTCAGGTCATATACTGAGACATTGACAGCCATTGAAAGCTCTTTCTGACCACAGATGATGTTTCTTTAAACAATTAATGCAGCAATAAAAACAAATAACGCAAACTACCATTAGAAGTATTTCTTATGGTCTGAGACAAGATTTCTGGTCTGCTACAAAGCTGTAACACTTAGTTTCAGATGTGATTTAGGGTTTTGCAACTGAAATAACTATACTGGGAAAAAGGCCATGCAGATACTGTTCTTCCAACATAAAGCTGACTGATATAAATTCCTCTTTCCATACAGAAATATATGTATTAGTATAGACTCTATAATGACTTACTTAAGAAAGCAGTATTAACCTTACATAAGCCAAGGTTTCAGGCAAGACCATTGCTTATGTACTGACAGACCTGATAAGGAAAGCTAAATTACAGGAAACTGAACAGAGAAGAGATGCCCCAATTAGACTGATTGGCGGTAAAATTAAAAACTGGGTTAATATAACATCACAGAGGGGTAAAAAAGGACATTGGAATGTTAAGTGGATATTAACTAAAAAAGTTTATGAAAACCTATGTATCTGCTATAAAGATGTCAGGAGCAGAAAGAGTTCATTTATCTTTGTGTGCACGCACAGAGAAACAACAACCCAATCAGCTCTACTTTCCATCCACACAGAACAAATACACCATCACACTTGGATCTCCTGGTGAGGAGAGGTTACTGCTGCACATTAGTCCAGAAAAAAAAAAATAACCAAGTATCTTAAGAAGCGAAACTATTTCCCATCATATGTTCTCTTCCAGAGCAGAAATTGTAACTCCGGTTCCTAAATCTCAATCACATTGTTTTAAGGCAATACAGAAACAAAACTCTTTATATTATTAAATGCATGAACAAAGCTCTGGCAAAGACTGGTTTGTAATGGTAGAGCTGAATGGCAGAGAGACCACCGCACATGTTCAAAAACACTCCAAAGATTGTGAAAGGCTAATAAGAACTTAGATGATATCTTGATAAGAGACTATGGAGGAAGCACACAGTAGCTCAAAGAAGATATTTTAGAAGCTGCAACAACATAACCAGCTAAACTACAGATCAAGAGAACAAGACTACCAAATGCAATCTTTCCACAGAACACAGATTCTAAGAAGTAATGAAAATACCTCTGGTTTCTGGTATTCCATTAGTTGTCTTAAAACAACAGCCTTATACTGATAGTTTTCAAAACTGTATGTACTGAAGGGACTAGGACTTCACTGCTGCTAAGGTGGAGAGTACAAATAATTCATAATTACTTTTGCACTGTTCAAAAAAAATAAGATTTATTGGGGTAGGAGGAGAAGAATTTTGCAAGCAAGGCACTGACAATTGCACACCACCCATCTTATGGCATTCTTCTGGAGCTGGACTGTGCCATTGCTCCTTCTCACTCCCCAAGCATATCCACTCTATCCACCCAATTCTCAGCAGCAATCTCACTAGGGCATTGCCAGTTTCCCTTTTCAGCTCTGTTGTCTATACTATTGCTTCTTTCAGAGGGGACTGTGTTGCAGCAGCACTGCTGCATCACACCTTCATAATACATTTGGCATAATGTCAAAGACCACTGGAAAACAGTCAAAATCCAGACATCAGACAACATATGACACTGGAATTGCTCATTTGCACATAGCAGACTTATTAAAAGGTAAGGAGTCAACTCTGAACAGCATTTTGAAGCATTAGTATTTTTTCAACTCAGACAGAATTTCTTTCATTAAAATTCACCCATCATTCTCCCCTGATTACACAGGCAGGCACTAAACAGCTTTGCCAGAAACTGTATTATTTGCTGATGCCCTTACAGCACTGCTAAGGAACACAATTAGCTAATGAAAGATTTCCTTTTTCAGGGAACAGTCTGAATAGCTCATAATGCAAAAACTGTAAATTACTAGTATTGATGACTAACATCACATTCCTCTGCCTTCAAGGATGGAATTTTATTTCCTTATTTCCTGCAAGTTCTAACTCCTAGTAAAAAGCGTGCAGGTGAAAAGCAAAGTCATGATCAACCTTTCCTTTGTCAGGCAAGTCTCAGCCAGCACAGGCCCTGGTGACAAATCTTATCCCTGTACCTGTCCCCTTCTTTAAAACAAGCTAATTTGCATAGCTCTGCAGAGCTGGTATCCAACGCACCTTCCCTCCAAATCTATTTCCAGGAAAAAATAGTAGGCATTGCCCTCCCAGTGTTACACAAAACACGTGTATATGTCTGTCTATCTATCTAAACTCAGCACTCAAGTGAGGGGAGTGATTATTTCAATTGCTACAGAAACTGAGGCATAAAAAACCCCTCAGTAAGGTCCAGCTTCAGATTTGCAGTCCTTCTATTGACTTGAAAAATTAAAATTGGTTCTGTGTGGTAGGCCACAGAGAAACAGCCACACAGCCAAAGCTTGCAAATGCAACAGCATTTAAAGAAGTCATGAAGCAACTGGGCCAGTCCCTGCACAATTCCCAAGAAATGCAGAGGTGCAAAACAGTCCTTCAACATCTGCTCACACCACCAAAGGTGGAAACCATACAGCTCCATGGCTGTGAAACTCTGAAATTGCCCAAAAGGAGGCAGCTCAGCCCACACTCATAAATTAAGTGCTGCTTTCACCACACCTTTGGCTGAGCTGAGCAAGTACTTCAAAAACAGGTCCTGCTGTGCTGCATGTCTGCAATTAAGTTCTCCTCCAGAGAATTTCTATTAGTCCCATTTGGAAAGAAAAACCCAAAGCTCAACAGCTACCTGAATGTAATTGGTGAAGCCACCTCCCAAAAATGCATCTGTTCATTGCCAGTTTTTATCAGTCTCTAGTGGGTGGGGAACAAGAGTACAACAGACCCCAAAATACCAAACCCAAACACATTTTCAAAAAAACTCATCATAAAATGCAAGCAAATCTGTTGGGGCAGGAAATCCCTACAGACCAAGTACTCCAGTGAGCAAGAAAATGACTGATGGCCTGTTTCCAAAAGCTTGCTTGCCTGCACAGGTTCTCTGAACCTAATGAGGTCATGGCTTATATAAAGTCCTTTTCAGTAGGAGGCACACAGGACTAATTCAGAGCCTCTTGCTTCCCAACACAGACACCTCCTCTCATGTAACTAGTAGGAAAGTAGTGTCTGTGTTATCTCTGTCCCTCTGTCTTCCACAACTGAAATGGTTCAAAGGAAACCAAAGTCAGTAGAGAACAGCAGGTGAGATGGGGCTCACACAAACACCAGGCCACAGCATTAGCATCCAGACACAGTACTACAAGGCATCCAGATCCATGCCCAAAATTCTCACAGAGACTCAGAGCAGGCTAAGATAATGACACTTAGGAACACTTCACTAGAAAATATGGTTAGTTTCTGCACAAAGTTGCATCAGGAGCTTTGAGCATGCTTGGATGAATACAAGGCTTTGATACAAAAAGACCAAAACATGCTTGAATTTTACTTTTCCCTTAATATAAAGGTTCTTTATAAACACCAAATGGGAAATCTCTGATTAGTCATTTGTAAGCAAAATAAAAGATGTCAATTTTGTAAATCTTTTGATTGATGTGCTACAACTAACTAGATTTTTTTTAAAGTTGGTCAATTAAAAGCATTCAATAAACAGTGGCCCTTCAGTCAAATCTTAACACAGTAAAGAAACTGGAGTGAACTAGACAGAGGTCAAACGCAAGATGTTAAGGCTCATCACAATAAAAACTCAAACCTCTGCAGCTTTAGAATGTGACCTGTGACCCTGGAGAGGCAAATGGTATCAAGTGCATGTCCCACTAAAAGCACCTCCTAAGCTTTCACAGTTTGGAAACTCCCGGACCAGTTTCACCATTGATGAGTCACAGGACTGCTGTGCTGTAAACCCTGGCTACCAGGCAGGGTTTAGCCTGCAATGAACAAACCAAGTTCAATGCTAACCAGCCTCTAGCTTTGCCAGCTACTGTGAACAATGAAATCCAAAGTCCTATTGATTAAGGTCTCTAAATCGCTTTATTGTTATGTCCTAGATATAAACACAATCAATGCAAGCAGCAATGAAACATACTCCAAGACTTTTGATCCAACTAAAAGAAAGAAGTGAGCATTCTCAGTTTCTGATTACTATTTTTTTTTGTTTGATACTATGTAATCTGAAGTATAACCTTCAGGCAAGACAGAAATTTCATCTGTTCCTTCTCGGATGATCTTATCAGGTAAGTATTTGCACAAATAAAGGTTATCTTTTAGTGTCCTCCTGCAAACAGAACCACTGATAAGAGTTTGCTTTTTGCATTTGGATGAAGTGTGTAGTCATGGTGCTTTGTTAGCACTAAGTAATTGCTCTGCATTTAAAGTCTGTTTATCATCAGCATAGGTAATTTTTCTTCAATGGGTTAAATACCCTGACAGCTCTGCTAAAGCTACAACCAATTAATCTGCCTATGCCTGACACTATAACCAAAGTACGAAAGTGATAAGCAGGGGGAACTCTTCCTTTTACAGTGCAATCAAAAGAAATCAAGCTAGCTGGCAGGTGGGCACAACCAAGTCTCCTTTATACCAAAAAGCCTCTTAAAACCTAGGATGTGAGGGGGGAAGGGAGGGGAAGCTGGCACCAGTGTTTCATGTGCCAGCCTAGAGTGTCTCGTTTGACCGGGTTGAGAACTGTATGACTGAGCTGTGACTCACAGGGGACGCAGATGACCCGGTCCAGCACAGCGCTGCATGCAGCCTCCTCTCCACCCCTCTGCAGGAAGCAGCCACACCCTCAGCTGGCACGGCACCAGGGTACCAAGTCCGCTTCCTCATCCAGCACACTTCATACCCCGGCACTGCAACTTACACCTTTGGAGCTACGGCACCACACTGCAAGTTAAAGCAGCTGAAGGCCAGCACATGCTGATTATCGCCATTCCCGTGGTTTTTTGGCCCTGAACGAGGGGCAAAAGCCCTCTCTGCTCCTGTTCCTGCAGCCATGCACCAGCATCAGCTGCAGCCACGTGTGGAGCAGATGGGTAGGACCTGTGAGCACTCTGATCTCACTGACAGCAGCTCCAATTTTTCAGTTACTATTTCGTACTAAAAGTACAGAGGGGTAGCAGTGAATTGCTAGTTATCCCAAATATACGTGGCAAATAACATTTCCTGGCCTGTCTTGCAATTCATTTGATATGGACACTGTCAATTTAAGGTAGAGAACGGCATCAGTGGTGAGGGGGAAAGGCAGGATTTTTTCCAGTGTTGCTAAATCTTATAGTTCTCTTCAGGCTCTTGATTTTGTATTTCCTTGGAAATCACAGTTCCTGGAAGTTTGCTGGGAGAGAAGAACCCAAACCTTCCAGCCAACAAAAGTTACTCAGAAAAGTAGGGCTTTGGGAAACAGTGATTTTAAAGTAAAAAAGCAAAAATAAATTAATTAATTTAAACCAATCCAAAACATTACTTATTCATTTAGTTCTTGTGGCATTATACCAGATACTTTTTTTTCCTCTTTTTTTTTTTCTAATTATATGAGTTTATGCAAAAAAGCATTTGTGAATCATTTCACATTCACGAGGTATGAACACTTCTGGTTATGTTCTGGGAAGAGTCACTCCCATATATCTTCAGCCCACACTAAGTGCTAGATTTATTAGCAAGCCTGTCCAGGTAAGGTATTATTTCATGTTGTTTTGAAATTCCCCGTGAGCACCCCTATGTTTTAAAACAGTTACTCTTATCATTCATCAGCAATCCTGAACCAGTTTATAAACTTCCTACTGAAATGCAGTACACCAACTCTCTCTCCTTAGTGGTTCCTTGAGCAAGGTTACAGTAACATTGTGAAAGACAAGAATTACTACAGATCTAACTCATGAATCAAGTACCACTGTTACTAAAAGCAGAACAGAGAATTAGAGATAGTTTCATTTTGAAATCAAAATAGTGGAGATCCCCAGTTAACTTAAAATTAAGAGTAAGAAAATGGTCTTTGGTTTTGTTAGGCACTTTTGAACCTTTGCACTTTGCTGCTGGAAGTTCTTATATAAAAACATGGGGATAAAAATGGCACAAGTCATATTTAACATGGTGTCCACATCTAACAGGAACTTGTTTTTAAATCATTGGTTTTTTGAAAGCAACCTGGTCTGAAAAGGTGAATGGAAATTATCATTGTGGAAGAGATGTAGTATTTCTCATCTCTTTGACAAAGAGATACAGGTGTACCCCCTAGACTGTAAAATGCTAATGTGAACTGAAAGACCCACCTGTCTTCTGGGAGATTTGCCATGGAAAGCTCTTGCAGGTTCCTCAGCTGGATGCTTACCATGGTAGAGCATTAGCTTGTGCCTTTGGCCTTCCCTCAACATGAACAGACAGCAGCTCTGCCTCCACCCTGGCTGCTCTGGCACGCATATCAATGCTTCAGCTGTTTGTTACCTCTAGTTGAAATGAAAGTTCAAATTCCACCTTAATACCATCCCTTCAGTTTCAGCCAAACACTTTTTAAGATGCTAATTTTCAAAGATCCTGCACACATGGTTACATTTTCCAAAAGAGAGAAGAGTTGAAGCAAAGGTGAAGGTAGTCTGTTTGAATGAGCTCCATCAACAGGCAACTTTATTTCAGCTGCTGCAATGACTACAGGCATACAAGATCTAAGTAAAACAATAAATGGCTTGTGCATACTTCTCTACGTTTATTTTCTCACCTTTCCTCACTTTAAGTTGTTGTTTGGTCTTAACACTGGTTCCTCTCAGGATATGTAGATATCCTCTTTGAATGAGTTTCTCTCTCACCCTCTTTCCATCTACCCATGCAACAAATTTTCTTCTTCTGTTGATCTTGCCATTATCTCAGAGTCCCAAAACCACATCCTTCTGTTTCTTCCCTGCTCAAACTTTCTTTTTGCAGTTTACTGCTTTCAGAACCTGTATCTTTGTTCTTTCTCCTGCTTTGGAATTTTACACTCCCCAAACGGCCTAAACATTGCAAAGAAAATGGAGAGTCTCCTTTGACAGTCTGGAGATGACTTAATGACCTTCTGTTGTCCTTGGTCTGAAAGATGGCATAGCCCCAGCTTCACATACATGAGGTATTTGGAGGTATAGTGATTGCATTAGATCAATCAGGATTCCTACGATGTGTTTAGACAGGTTCCCCAAATGCCACACAAATATTTTGAAAGTAATCTACCCCTGTGTCAGAAGTGATGTGTCTAAGGCCTCACTGTAGGAAGTGACAGGACTCTATTGTTCAGCATAACCGAATGCGGGCTTGTTTCACCTCATGCTGACAGGCCAGCAGGCTCAGCCAGGACCACAGTCTGCAGCACTGGAGGTGTACCTTTAACCTCCTGCTGCTATACAGGAAGACCAAACTAGAGCCTGCTAAGTGATGTATATAGCACTGGGATTTTGCTGGGGTAAAACTGATGCATTGCTGTTCTGGAGCTGACAGACAAATGGTATCAGACAGGGACGAGTAACAAGAGGGAAGTTTTTCCATATAGTTTCTCACCACCATTCAGATTTACTTACAGAACAAGGGCACTACAACAAGCACTAATCCATGGGGAATGTGCTGCAAAACATTTACCTTGTGTCACTGCCATCTGTCTAAAGTATCTGGGCTAGCAGCACCTGAACTGTAAGTTTGGACCTACAGCTGAGAGAGCAGAGAGCCAAGAGGGCTCCCCAGATGGAGCTCCAAGGTTGAGCCAGGTTACCCTACTCTACAGTAGATATGCAGGCATCTGAACACTACCCCAAAAATCATTCTGACAGTTCCTTGACCTGTCATGATCTTCAATCATGACAAGAACAAAGCAAACCCATGACAGAACTTGCATCATTCAGCATGGTCTCACAGAATACCCTCATTGTTTAACGGATTCAGAGATTCTGTTTCCTTCCCAGACATCAACTTCATTGACTTGCTTTGTCTGGGCCATTCATTTATCATCTGCAGGTAGTGGTGGGATCTGTACAGCTCCACTTGCACTAATTCTGTGTTGGTTCTAGGTTTCAGACCTCTATGCCTCTGCCTAAAGAGTATCCACATAAGCAAGACAACAAAAACAAGTGAGAACTTGTTCAGTAAAGACATTTGAGGCAAATGATGTGTTGCAATACCTGAGGTGACAGTTACAGCTAGCTAGGCATAACAACATCCCTTGTAAAACAGGGAGCTCAGCAACAGGCTGGGAATCTCATCTGGCTAGTATCAGAGGAACACTGCTGATACGTGCCGGTGGAGGGCCTTATTTCACCTCCCAGCCAAGTCCATGTTCCTTATTTCCCCCCCCTGCAAATATAAAAGCATAGAATCCAGTGGAGCAATAGGTGAGAATAAATCACTATAACTGACAAAGACCATTTTTATTGTGAGTCTTTAAGGATTTCTTCTGTCTTTTCCTTCCTTCCTTTTTTTCTACTTTGTCATTCGTGTCTTCAAGGTTCACAACGTGGTTTTAGTCCTGAGTTCCCTGCTAGATGCCAAGTTTCAAAGTTTCCAAAGTACCTATCTAGGCACACCAAACATTATAAATAACATTTCCACATTTAAGCTAACTGGATCCTGAGCTAACCTGGTTTATAGCCATCTGGAATTCTTCAGAAAAAGTGACTGTAAGCATTGTAAACAGTTTTGTCTTCACAGAGGACACCAAGAGTTTCCAACTTCATTGCCATCTTCATTTTGCGATCTGGGTTGAAGAGCAAGGTATAGATTTAAAGTAGTTGATAATGCAAATAGTATTAATAAAAGAAACCTCAGGGTGATCTGCTTTTCCCTTATAAGGCAGGCTCTATCAATGTCCCAGAGGCAGCAAGGTGCCAATACAATTAATCAGTCTGTTTTTAGTTCTCTGTAGACAGCAGTATTAACAGTTTGTTTCAGTCTGTTTATATGGGTCTGACAGGTCTTCAAGATGCTGTGTTCACTCTCTTGTGATTAATAGTTATTCACATACTAAGGTGAAGATCAAGCAGAAAAAGAATGTTTTTAGAGCAGGACAGATAACTGGATTCTCTCTCTCTCCATCTTTCACTTTTAATTAGGAAACAGTACTAAATTTAGGAATGCTGTCTCACCATATTGTTTAAAATCCTCCTTTTCTTGCAACTTGCCCCTGTGATGAGCCAAAGAAAAATTTAAATCACATATTTTCTTTGTTTACTTTTCAGCTATGCTCTATAAAGTCATCACATTCATAGTCAACATCTGCACACTGGGATACTAGATGAAGGCAGCACAGCCATTGGGAGCATTCTGAGCGAGGAATAAATCCTTATAGGAGAACTTCATTCTTCTCATTTCTGCAAACTTCTTAGGAGACATACAGCATTCCTAAAATGAAGTTCACTTTTTATAAAACTTTTGTTTTCACCACAGCAAACTCAATATGAAACACCTTTTGCTGTGCTGTGACCATATATTTGCCAATAAACAGAACATTCAGTGCAGCCATGTCATAGATACTGACTCAGGAAGAGACCAGCATAAATCATGTACTAGGTCATGTGCCAGGGGACTACATCTGACCTCTGCCTTTGGCTGAGGTCATATTACAGAGGAGAGCAAAGTGCTGGAAAGGTGGTTGACTCTGCCCCCCCATGCTTTGCCACACTGTGAGGTGTTTCAAAGGTCCCATCAGGGGCTACCTCACCGTGATGTCATTGGCAGGGGGCATGAGGTAGCAGATCTCACATGAAAATATTCACACACAGCCAGAAAGCCTGAGGAGGAGTAAAAGATGCTCACCACAATGTGACACCCTGGGGCTAATAGCTGTCAACAACTTCAGATATTCAGACCCTATAAAATAATTTTCTTCAGCAGAGGACAACCCAGCTTCCCAGAGAAGTCAGACAGACACACAACATCTTTCTAAATGGGTAATGCCTTCAGAACCACAGTGTAAGATAAAACAAAACAGGCAGCAGGAGAGGTAACAAGCCAAGGAAGCTCCATCCTTGTGCTGTAGGTTGGCTGTGGTTCTTACCTTCTACGCAGATCTTCAGCCACTGCTGCTCTGCAGCTGAACAAGTAGGCTCGCAGAGATTTTAGCTGCTGTCTCAGGCGGACAACAGTTGCCAGAGGTTCAACATGATTGTACAACATGGGATTTTCCTGCTGGATATCAATTAATGGCTCCTCATAAACATATTCCAGGAACTCTTTGGCTTGCTTTGATACCTAAAAAATAAAGCAGTTTCGTTAGGCTTTTCTCCCAACTCTCTTTAAGCAGATCTCCCCTCTGTGATGTCAGCTATTCCATGCATCTGAAAACTTACTCTGTTACCATTTACAAATGGAGACAGTTGAGATCCAACTCTCTCTGGCTATAGCCAAGTCAAACTTCATCAAGCCCTTCAAAATGGAATGTATGAAATAGCTACTTTTACCCAAAAAGTTTATTCCCTGTTAATATATTTCTGTTTGTTCACTGCTCTTTTTGGCTAAAAGCAAGTTGTGCTTTTTAAAACACAGATAAATAAAACTGAATCTTATTGGTATTACTCCCAAAGTTCAATCTGCAAGAAGCTTTTCATGCATTTTTCATGATAATGACCTGTTTCATCTCCAGCTGCAAAAAGCTACTGTAACCTCGATAAATGAATGGGACTCTTGTACCATTAGAAAATATACTCCTGTTCCTTAAGTGAAAAGGTCAAATTCCCTCTCGTTCTTGATTTCTGCATTTTATCACAGATGGAAAAAAGAAGATGGGATTACATGAAATGAGCTGCAAATCACCTGAAACTCTGCTAAGAAATGTTACTGGTTCCATGATTCAATTAGTCCTCCTGGACCCCTAGTCAGTGTTTACACTGAGACAAGGGATGGATGAGTTAGGCTAACAAAAGTAGAAAGGGCACACATGCCACAGCCTCTTGAGATTTAGGAAGTTCTTTCCCTTCTGGTGCTGTAGGTAAGAACAGTACACATCCTTATAAATGGCACCACTTCCAAAACCAGCATGAGTAACTAGCTACTGTCAGGGGAAGCTAGCCCCAGATGTAACCTTTTCACAACATTTAATATAAATCTAAGAAATATGTCAAGGCCAGCCTTCCCACCAATAACTATGCAGATAACAAGATGTGCAATTTTAAATACAGCAAACCGTAACTCCCCAGGTTTCCTAGACCCTGAAGCTGTATTGAATATCCCATCTATTTACATTAAACACCCCACTATTAATTTTTCTTTTTTTTTTAAATATCCTGCATGTACAAGGAACAGTGCCATCTGAGTGGAATCAGAGCTAACATGGCAAAACAAGCACCTCAGATTTTGTAGAACAAAATTCTATATTATCAAGTATTTTAACACTAGCAATGTTGATATTTTATTATGCTTATTGTAGTGCATTAAAAAGCTGCAGTTAAACAACCTGCTTTCACAATCATTAACCATCTGACCACAATATCACAGCAATCCCCGGGCAACTTCCGTATCTATAGTAATTATTAGTCCTCTTCCACCAATTAGCAAATTAAAGCACATATTCCATGATTCCCTAGGAGGTGTGTGAATGCTTGGCACAGTGACTAGCTCCTCCCACCAGCAGGACCAGGTGCTCAGTGCTGTCTTTATCTCACTGCTCTAAGCCTCTGTTGAAGCAATGGGCTCCTGATCAACCTGCCCTGCTGTCCTGGCAACTGGAGAGTGGTTCCTGTCTGAATACTACACTCATATCTGTGCACACCTGTACCCCGTGCTGGGCATCTCCCCTGAGGCATTAAGAGCATAGAAACAAAGAGATGCCACAACTGAGGTCCCCTGAGTGATTCTGCCGTATACATGCACTATGGTGACCAAGTATTACTGTGCAGCACTGGTGCTGCATGGTCTGAATGCAGCCTTCGAGGAGAGAAGAGCAAAGCAAACCTTTCCCTCTCCTTGCCAATACAATGCACCCATGGAGTGCTGATTGCAGGAAAAGTAGCTTTGCCCAGCATCACTGGCTGACAGATAGGTGTCAGTCCACTCTGCATGACTGATACAGGCACACACATCTAGCAAAACATTAACTCACACTGCCAAACACAGCAATGTTACAAGAGGCTGAAAGTCTTAAAATGGGAAGGGTGGGGCAGTCACAGGAATTCAACATTTCAATATACATCCTAGCACACTCACAGTCCCCCAGCTTTATTGGGCAGTAAAACAATCCTATTAAATCAGCCAGAAGGAGTGAGAAGATGCGAAGTGCAACAGAGTTTCAGCTTTAAATGTCATACAAGGATGGATGCTAACATTTCCAGACCCTTCCTTTCTAGAGCCTGCAAACTTACAGTTCAAAATTCAATTTACCATAAGACAGCTTCTCTTGAAACCTTCTAGCACTGGGAATTCATTTTCTGTGTTTGTCTGGCATTTTGTGCAAGCTGAAAGCCACCTGAAACAAACTTCAATATTTAGTGGGCTTTGTGTGCAAACAGGGAAAACACTTGGCCTAAGCAAAAGGAAGAAAGAGTGTTCACAAAACTGCCTCTTTTCTTTTGCCTTCAATCAAACACATGAAAAATACAAATATGAAAACAGTAGGAGACATGGGGAAAAAAGCAAACCTGGGGACTGAGCTGCAACTTTGGTTCTGACAGAAGAAACATGTCTAACTGCCAAGTCCTTTCAAAGAGCTTCTATTGCAGCCAAGAGGATTTCTCTTTTCCTACCCATGTGCTACCAGATGTTAAGCGCATTGTTGTTTTCAGGATCCTGGGTATGGGAAGAGACAGCTCTAGAGAGGTTTATTTTTTCTGATTTTCGTGACCTGTCTTGCCAAAAGCAGACAAGAACCTCGCAATTTCCAAACTTAATTGATGCCACAGCTTATTTTACAGCTGCTGCTCAGATGTTGAGCTCATTAAACATAAAAAGAGAAACATGCCCAGTTACACTGCAAAAGCTACAGTACCTTTTGGTGCTTGCTTTACTAGAAACAGGACAGACCCCAGAAACCCCTGAGGAGGTGGGGAATAAGTGGCAGTAGAAAGGAGTGCAGGTTTGCAAACTCTTCTTTCAATTTTGCTTCCAATTTGGTAGACTGACAGACATTTCAGAATGTATAAAACAAAGAAGCTTTTGAATCCTGGAGCCCTCTTTCAGTCCTGACCATCAAATGTGATAAGTGCCTATTTCCTGCAGGACCTCTTTGGGGTGCAGCCAGAAGTACAGCCATGAGCATGTGCCCCTCTGCAGAAGCTCCACTTTCAGGCAGTGCTGTGCTACCTCCAAGGGCAGGGCAGTGTGCTTATCTTCACCTTCCCTCCCTTTTTTAGTTCCTGCTCTAAGAGTTTGGGATGATTTTATTTTTTCCTAGCTGAAGGATTGTGTTCCTTTCTTAAACTCACTTCTCTGAGCACTTTCACACAAAAACAGGTAAAGCAGCTGCACAGAATTTGCTTGTGTTTCCAAGGCACCTCATACCTGTTCTGTCTACAAAAAGTGAAAAACGAAGTTTCTCACTATTACAGTGAGATGACAAGAGATTAAGTTTTCAATGAATGCTTAAGCCTGAATGTCCTGTTTCTTTTCCTGACGCAGCTGCCAATAACACAGAAACAGACTAGAGCTTAGTTTTTACGCTGCGGGTTTAGAAAAAACCCAGTTAATTTTCTTGGCGATATTACTGACAGCTTGATATGAGGTCTTTGCCTTACCATCCACTAGACCCATATCAGGTCTACTTATACTACTATGTGCTAGCTAGTTTAGTCCTTGGTAAAAACATCCAAAAAAAGAACTTTTAAATATTTCTAACTTCTAGGCATGGGAAGGCTTTTTGTCTCCACACCTTGGAGCTTTGCAACTTTGAAGAATCCTGCATTTCACAGAGTAAGACTATCATTTTCCTGATGGCAGGCTCTGGCCTCCTCTTAATAATCTCCCCATCTGACAAATTTTCTTCAAGAGACCTGCTGTTCCTCTAATAGGGCATTTACTGGTTATTTTTTTCCTTTTCAAATAGCACATAATAATAATATTCGCAGACACAAAACATCAAACAGCCTCTCCTAACAGTGGCTGCTAGGTCTGAAGCTCTAGCATGGTCTGGATTCCTTATGAGTTTGTTATTTTTTCAGCATATACTGCCTGCAATGGCGAAACAACACTCTTACTGTGTTTGCTGGTATAATGCTTTGAGGCATGTAATCAGTGCCCTTATCTAGTAACCAGCCACCAAAGCAGCAGCAAATAGCAGATTATAAAAGTTTTAGAAAAGCTCTTGTGTGGCAAGTGAACAACTGTAGAATTTTCTTGTTATGTTACTTTCATCTGTCTGGTTCAATCAAAGCGCTACAGCAATGTCCTCCTATGTCCTCATGCCAAGAGACAGAACATACTGGGCCTCACAAACATTGCATTTGGTAAGCCAGTTTCCTATAGGCATTTCCACAGTTTAGCATCCATCACTAAGCAGTGCCAATCCTTAGTCCTTGGTGGTCATGAAACAGGTACTCCTCAAGGGCCCAATAACTGCAAGGATTAGAGCCAAAAGAGTTTGTTGTGTGCTACCTCTCCCTGTCCCTTGAACAGCCAGATAAGCAATAATGAAAAAGATGCCACCAAGAAGGAGAAGCATGGCTGTTCCTTTGGAGGAACACCTTAGATTTGGCCAAGGAAACTGTGATGAAAACATGTCTTGCTGAGAGAGCATGGCTCGTTTTGTCACGAGGGACAAAGAAGACAGTATTAGCAGTCAATGTCTGCAACCTTTGGGCTGTTGTGTTTCTATCAGCAATTCAGTTCACTCGCTAGCACTCCAACCTGCAGGGAGATTACCTTGTATTTGGAAGTGTCCCAGTTATGAACCAGCCGTGCAGGGATGAGGAAGCTGTCATCCACATGGCAGGTGCTGCAGTAATACCATCCACTGTAGCTGCACACCTTGGCTTTCCCATTGGACAAACCTATGGAGCGTTGACAGCCTAGAGAAAAGAGAGGGGCAGAAGTCTGGGTTTGTACACCAAGCCAGAGATAAACATTAAGAATGGAGTCAGAAAAGTACTCCTCCATTTGAGATCCTTTTAATATTTTATTTATTTTACACAAGAGACATTTCTTGTTCCATAAAAAATTGAGAAATAAATATCAGTATTCTTGGACTAGCACTGAAAAAGCACCCACTAACTAGAGACAAAGAGTTCAGACAGCAGTCTAAAGATACTTAGCACTTCTCAAGAAACAAAGGCAGAAGACTTGCTTGTGAGACACTGGGCATTTAAAAGCCGTGGCCATCTGAAAACCGTGGCCGGAAACTTAGACAAGCCGCATTCTACTGTATCTTGCTCTAGAGAGCTCCCACTTTCCCCACTACAGAATGGGTGAGCATTGCCTGCCTGCAGCATTGCAAGCCAGCTCCCACTGACAGCCAGAAGGGATGCTGACTTCGCAGGTAAGGCTCAGCCACAGAATTAGCACAGCCAAGGCAAACCACAGTCAGATCATGAATAATAACTGAGCAGCAGTCACACTGAGAATGAGTAGTTCCTGACTAGCAGTACTGACACAGCTCCATTTCCAGCAGTGTTGTTTCTTTTTCTTATGATTGCATTACTCTGTGTCTTACAAGGTCTGAGGTCTGCCTGACACTTTTTTCACAGCTAGATCCCTTGCCTCTTCCCATGTCCTCTTGTATGAAGTCCCTGGGGTAAAACAATGTATTCAAAAGCTGCTGCTTTAGTTGGAAAGAACTAATGCAGAGATCTCCTTCACCTGACCACCTGTTTTCACAAAACACATAAAAACTCAACGTACTTGACACTTCTCTTTCAACAGTGACTAAAATGAGCCAAAAGGTTTATATAATATTCGAGTGGATGGCTGAAGACAGACAGCACAGTCACATTAAGCAACCTGCCCAGGAAGTGAGGCTAAAAATGTTTGGGTAAGATACATCAAGATGTCTGTGGTTGTTAACAACACAGCACACATGACAGTATTTCTATTTGTCCTTCAAAGGCCAGTGTTCCCATATGACAATTATAGTTCCAGCCAGAGCACCAGAGCTCCACTCTGGCTTGTGCTGTGTGCTCAGATAGTCTCTGCTGCAGCTGTTTAGAAATACTGAGTAGCAGAATCCTACATCACTTCTACTGCAAAAGCATTGGTTAAACAGAGTTTTTCAGGTAGAAGTCAACTGACCAATTGCTTTTGTCAATATAATTAATTTCATTTAGTAATTATGTGACTTCTCCAGCTGAAAGCATCTTTTCTCCCCAGTAGAAGTTACACTGATTTGAGGGAAGATTGCAGGTCAGCTACTCTAGGCATAAATTGAGCTCCTCCTTCCCCACATCAAATGATGTCACCATGTTCCCCTCTGCTCTAATAAAAATCACTAGAATAACCTAACCAACACAATTGGCTCACTTCCTCCTCTTTCACACTCCAGAACCATTTGGCCACTGATTCTCTACAATGCACACTACCAAGTGAATCAGTATGGGACATGGCCTGTTTCCATCTCCCTCTTCCTCTGCCCATTTTTTTTATTTTTAAGAAAGGACATGAAGTTTCTTGGAAAAAGTAAATATATAAACAGGTCAGTTGATAAAAGAGATGATTATGTTCAGGTCTACTCCTTTACCCTTTGTAAGACAAAAGCATAAGTATTAATGAAGTTCTAGTGGTAAAGCTGTGTCTGAATGCAAACACTATCCCAAGTCAATGTCACTGAAATCCTATAAACATTCCCCACTAGCCACCACTTACTTGTCTGGGGATGAGGATGGGACAGGACATATTGATTTCACCTAACTAGCACCACATACCCTGTGACATTCCACTGGCTGCTACCTTGCCTTAATGCCCTAACTCCTGTCTGTTAGACTGATGGGAAGAATAAGCTGAAGTCCAATTTGAACTGCCAAAATTCTAAATCAAAACATTTGCAGTTGAGAATTCATCACTTTAAGGATAAATTTCTTGTAGCCTCCTAGAGCCAGAAACTCATTCCAGTCCATGGATAGAGTCTTCTCAGGAGAGGAGTGACAAAGTACAGAAATGCTGGGGGTTTCTCTCCTCTTCCCTATATCCAGCCCATAAGAACTGAAGTTCTCCGGGGTGAGGAGAGTCTCAGCAAGTAATCTGGGATGCCCTTCATCTTTTATGAAGAGGAGGAAGTGGAAGAAATTTGTACCAATGCAGCATGCATTGCTTTCTCCCCTGTTACAACCCTTTCCTGAGCCCACATTTGTTTCCTTGTTCCTCTTTACACCTAGTATGTTTCATTCCTCTTCATATCCTCAAGAAAATATGTTCTGCAAAGCTACAGAACAGTTGTGTAGTTGGGGTTTGTTAGATGATAATGTGGTGCTGGCATCCACTTTACATTTTCCCCTACTTTACAAGCTTTGCTGTTTGAAAATCACCATCTTTTCTATTCCTCTCTGTTGTGATTCATAATGATGGCTATTTCTACAACCCTTTCAAATCAAGTTATCAAAGCATTGATTTTCTTTGATGTTATGCAGTTCAAAGTGGTGTAGTGTGACAAACATATTTCTGTGGCATAGACCACTTTGCTACTTTGTTTTTTTAAGATGGAAAAAAAATAGATCAAGAATGAGAGAGAGAGAGAAGAGGAAGAAGGAATATCCATTGGCTTAATGGCCTTGGAAATCCTGCACCTGGGCATTCAGGTGCAACAACTTGCCATGATGTTTACCAGAAGCAAAGCTAGTACCGATTCCTGGCTTGAACCTCTTGAGCACCTCTCCCAGCAGGACAATCAGATGTGGCTGACCACCTCTGAGATCGGTAACACAAATCAACAAATAGCCTAGGTTTGGGAAGGGACCATGTTTGCACAGAAAACACTTAATTGCCTACATAACTAGAGAAAGCACATTGCACAGAATGGGAGAAAAAAGCAGCACAACTTTCACCAAACCTCTCTCACCTATTCCTAATACTCACACAGAATATTATCTATATAACATCTGTACAAAGGTCCGGCAAATCCAGGGCCTAATGCAAAGAGAACACAATGGTATTTGCTAGCACCTAAAATCATCCCTCCCTAAAGAATGTTAGAGACCAAGCTACAGAGGGAAGAAGTGTAGCTGTAAGGTATACTGTCAGCAAAGAGAGGGAAGGAATCACCCCAAACCTTTCATCATGGAAAATACAACAAAACAGCCTTGGAATCAAGGAAAGAAAATAGGGGTTAGAAAAAATAGCAGCAAGAAAGTGCTGTTGGGCACAGATGAATCTCTCTCAACAACATGCCTGTGAGCAGAGCAGGAGTATCAACATTAAGAGGCTCATATCCAAGTGCAAAGACTTCAGGAAGAAAGTAGTACAGAAGGGGAGGTTAAAAAGTTGCAACAAAACTCTCCCCTTAAGTTAAGGTGGTGGTCTAGTATGGAGGAGGAATCCAAGACATCTGAACATAATTCCTCCTCTCTGAACAACAGAAACACCACTTTCAGGTTGCTGCATACTCCTGTGGTCAAGGAAGACTCACACAACCATCCTTTTTATCCAGACACCTTTCTCTTTAATCTTTTAGTAAGAAAAGACTGGAGTAGCTCCACAGTGAAATAGGCAAAGTGAAAGACCAAATTAGAATCAAGTACACAACTGTTTTCCTTATTCAATAAAGTTCTTTGCTCAGTAACAGGAAAAAGCAAGTCCCTTGTGATTGTGTGCCATAATTAAATCTGTGACAGATTAGCTTAGAAGCTAATTCATTTAGAAACAACATACAATACAAAGAAAAGAAAATGATCCACAGACTTCAAAAGGCTTTCAGCTTGATAAAGGCATAAAGCAGACTAAGCAGAAGGAGCACAGCAACAAAATTTCAGTGTTAGATCAGACATACAACATTGCTCTATCAGCTCAGCACAAACAGAAATAAGGCAAGAGTTACTTCAGTTGCTTACCTTTATTCCTGTGCATCTACTTCAATTTACTCCGCCAAGGGAAAACTCAAATTCACAAGGAAGATACACTAACAACCCATCTCAGTTCTCTCTTCTGCCTACCCAGTTTTGCATTATACTTTGTTCTTTTCCCACCATTACTTTCCAAAGCAATTTTATTTCAAAGAAATAATTAAAAACTTAAAAACCTCCAAGCAAAGTCTGACACATTCTGGGAGGGCATTAAATTCTGCCTTCCCAGTAAAAATAATAGTAGTTAAACCTGCAAATATAGACTTAAAAGTCAGTGTAAGCTTGCTTTTCCCAAATAAGTCGAGAGTAACATTTCATCACTAAATGAGAACTAAAAATCCTAGCTGCGTCAAATGACAAGCAACAAAACTATACATTTGGAAACCAGTTTCTTACGGGCTTGGATTTCCCCACTTGAGTTTCATCAGAAGATCGTTATTTTCCCTTTAGCATCAAATTCTAAGAGGTGGTAAAGTTATAATCTTCCCAGAGAATATGGTCTGAGAAAATGAGAAGCAGCTTTGAAGTCATGCTTTACAGGCAAGCTGTTGTTTGTGACCCTTTTAACACATGGCCAGTTTGCATTCTCCTATTGCACATTTTCAAATCCTTTCCCTGTAAACACACGACAATAGTGCTGAGGAATAACACCATACACCTCAAACTAATCTGGTATTCTTTTCTCCCTGCCCTCATAGGATTATTCTATGCAGTATCTGGCGCTTTGCTGAGACTCTGAAGTGCTCCCTGACAGAAGGAAATGGGATCTACCATGGAACAACTTATGGGTAGGATTCAGTAATTCACCAGCTCTTTGGTCAGGAATGGGAACTGAACACACTCTCTGGGCCAGCTCTTGAAGCCTGCCTGCCAGCTAGAAGTAAGGAGATAATGTAAGCATAACTAATAACAGCATTCCTATTCATACAGTTGATTACATTCATGCTTGGTTCTACACACTGAGAAGATAGACCAGAGAACAAAGCAAAGTGCAGGCCAGCCATTTGTGTGATCAGAACAAACGCTGGTGTTAGCATCCTCAGCCATGTCATTTAGCAAAATGAGTCTCTACTTAACCCAGTTTTCATTTCTGCTCTGCAGTTAGTTTGAAGACCACTTACCCTTGAACTGCTCACTCCTTGATTCACACTGAAGGCTACCTGGTTTGCCAAGTTCCATTTATTTGATTCAGCATTAGCATACCCAGAAATAACCAGCTCTGTTTCTGTTTGAGTACACAATTGGTTTTGGATCCCCTTTTAACAGAAGGAACAACTGTAGTAAGTGTGGTTGCGTATTTTTACCAATGCTATTTGGCTGAATTTCTTCTTGGTCACACATCACTACCACTGGGCCAATGAACTCTCCAGATTTACACAGCACAGGTACATGACAGAGACTATAGATGTTGCAGAAGGCCAGACTGAGAACCTAAACCCTTCCTACCAGCTGGCCTCTGGTTTGTTCTGTAACTTCTTTTACATTGCCCCTGATTTGATCCACATGTAATAGTTTTGCAATAATACACTGCTTTGGCATGCAACAGAACAAAACACAGCCAACACACACAAATGCCCTGGTTTTGCAGCAGTGGACCCTGAAGCAGTCATTTTCCTTCAGTGGCTGTCCCTCAAGGCTGCACATCTGTGAGGACACTCTGATGCCGAACAAATGCACAATACACTTCACAGGATTTTTTTCCAGAACAGCATTAGGAGGGGTTCCCTGAGATGCTGGCTTCTGTGACACCTCTAAGATTCACACACCTTCGCTACCTCTTCTCTGTCAAATTTTGTTAGAACAGTCAGGTAGATCCAAATGTTATCAGGCAAGAGCAAAACTGAGCAAACAGCATTGGAACATAAGCTTTGCTTTCTTAAGAATCTAAATTAACAGCTATTGCCCAAACCAACTCAGGAACCTGGTATAAACTGCAACTGCAGAAAAAGTGTTGTGCAGATGCCTGTGCCTTTCTGGGAAGGCAACACTTTTACTAGCAAAAGCCAGCTTGACTGATTTAAAATATGCTAGTCCAACAAATAAAGCTCTCACACACAATTCGTGAAGAACCTCTGGGCTCTCCAGAGAACTGTGGGGGTGGTGTATAAGTGTTGGAGTTTTCAGGTCTGAAAAATACTTCCTTTTGTCCAGATGTAGCTTTTTTCCATCTCAACAAAGGTGAGACTTAGACATTTAGACTCCCTGGTTTAGGCATTCTTTTCTTGAACTCTATTCCAAAAGATCCCTCAAGACTAGTTTCATACAACAAATGGACCAAAAAGGTCCTCAGACAACCAAGAGTTCTCTGGGCATAGTGCAACTCATACCTAGCACCCACAAGACAAGAAGAAACAAGGCATAGCCAAGAACAAACAGCCTATGCTTACAGTACAGACACATTCACACCCAGCAGAACTGAGCTCACAATAGCACAATAAATTAGCACAAGAACATACTGAAAACCTTCAGAGCTGTTGACAGGGGCAGATTAGAGCAATGGGGTCACCTATCCCCATACAGGCAGAAAAGATTCCCTTCAAGGCTACCAGCAGGAATATGGAGATTCATCAGCCAAGACAGTTGTGTCAGCAGCTCCTCTTGCAGGGTGAGACAAAGTTGTCACTTAAACACTGGTCGACTGCAAAGTGCCCATCAGGGCACAGAATAGGCACTGAACTGATCAAGTGCTTCTCTAAACTGCACTTTCAGGCAGCAGCAGGCCAACCCCAAACCAAATCCCATGAAGGCGAAGATCTCACTCTGTGAAAGTGCCAGCCAAATCCCAGGAGGGTGAAGGACCCAACTTCTACCAGACAAAGCTGATACTTTTCACTGTCACTTCCTCTAGTCATGCCATCCTAGAACTGCACTGAAGAACTCATCAATGAAGATTAAATGGCCTCTGTGATCATCACTGATAAACAGGTTTAATCAAACCAAGCATGTGGTATCTTCTGATCTTTTTCCAGAATGAGCCGTCATATGGAAAAGCACTGTGGCCCAGCAACCTTGTGTCTCGAAACATATAGATCCACTGCAAACAAAGTATTCCCTGCTACACAAATTCCAGTCACCCTTGTTTGGAAACACTCCCCTCACTCCTCCCAACAAGTCCGTGTCCTTGTTTAAGCATGGTGTGTTTTCCAAATACTAACTTAGACCATGTTTGCTTCTGCTCAGCTGGTTTAGAAATTCCACTGCTACCAGTGGAAGTTTTACTTTGAAATGAATAGAAATAGAGCCTGAAAGTCACATACAAGACTAGAAGACCAAAGCCTAAAGTGAAGATACCTAAACAATAAAACCTTTACAGTGCAAAACATTCCTAGGGGATTTTACAGAGTCTCAAATACAGGGCAGGTAAAAAGCTGCTGAAGCCTTGGAAGAAAGAGATCAATTGAAATGAAACCAAGCACAAAACAAATACAGCACTTAGAAAAAGCAAAATCCTAAAAGCCCTGGACAAGTGAGAACAATGGTTATTCAGAACTAAAAAGTGACAAGAGTGCTGAAAACCTTCCAAAGGACCTTATGGTATTTTATTATTGTGCTGCATTTTCTAGGGTTTATCCTCTAGCATTTTTATTTCAGTGACATGCTACAAATAAGTGTTGGGTGTAATGACAGTTCCCTAAGTATTTCCTAAATTCAAGGATGCTTCTCAACTATCTGCATTTGAGAAGTTTCAACTGTAAGGCTTTTTGAGAAGTTGAACAAAGTTGACATCGCACATGACTTATTTTGTTTTGGTTTTAAATCACACTTGCTGGCTTGCAAGCTTTAGGAAATACTTTATTTTCCTCAAATAGGAAAAAAAAGGGAATTTTATTTTCACTGCAGTATGGACTGATTCCAGACCAGGGAGCTGAGACAGAGCAGAGGTTGCATGACCTGTGCATGTTGCATTGGGCTGTCCCCCAGCTACACACATGATCACAGCACTAGGTGGAAAATGGTTCCTTGAAAGATAACAGCTCTCCACCTGCTGCTTCATTTCACAGGGCTGCAAGCTCAGGAAACAGCACATTTACTAACCTTGGCTTTTCTGCATCTAGTGTTCAGTTCAGCCAGCCAGCAGTATTTATCGTTTTGGCAAGTGAGGAGACATGGAGAAAGCAGGGAGGAAAAGACAGAAGGCACCTCAGAAGAGGAGCAAGGAAAGCCACACAAATGAAAGGGTGCAGAGCACATTTTCCAGCAGGCAGAAATTCCCACATCCATTAGGACTTGCTGTCTAAGTAACAAGAGTTCCTGGCAGACACAACTGACTTCTCTGGAAAAAAATGTCTGTTTTAATAAAAGATGGGAAAAGAAAACAAAAGGTGAAACAGAAAGAGAGCCATCACAAGAACAGGAGCTATGCAAAACCAGGAGGCAAGGGCAAAGGCCATTTGTGTTCCCCATCTATGGAAAAGTGATGCCACATGACAAAGAAATAACGATAGTGAAGGGCACCTGGGGATATTTGCTCCTTACAGACCTCCAAGAGAGCTCCTCCAGGAGAGACGCCTACCTTTCCCTAGAATCCTTCCTCTAAGCCAAAAGTATAAATAATGGCCACAAAATGAAAAGGGTTTATAAACTCCCTGCCTCTCCACTGCTAATTAGTGGCTTGTTCATTCATTCTTTTTTCAAATTACAACAATAATGCCCTGCCCTCTGCAGAAACACAGAGTTAGAAATCTGGAGAAAAGCTTTTGTATCTGCTGATCAAGCAAAAGACAACTTTTTTTAAACTGACTCCATACCCTTCTGACTCCAGGGTATCAACAGTTTGTCCTCCCTGCCCCATGACTACATCTGACACCATGGCCCTGGCTTATATCACAAGTTGAAAAGTGCTAGTCAGACTTCAAGATAAACTTGTCAATAGTGAGGCACAGACATTCACATTCTTCCCTACCTGCTTGTGAATATCAGCTGTTTGTCTGGGACCAATTCCTTGAAAAGCTTTTACTCAGGGAGAAAAAGAAAGGGGGATGCAGAGAGCATTTCAAACAGGAAAAAAAAAAAACAACAGGGAGGGGAACCCCACAAAGACTGCAAAGAGAAAATAAATTTTAAAAAGCCTGTCCCCATCAGGTCCTCCCAGCAACCTTCTTTATCAGAGGTTCATTGTCAATCAATTAACCAAGGCAGCAGGGGTCTGTAGGAAGGGGGGTAGCCCGAGAGACAATGGTCTGCCCTGTTGTATTACTATTTAATCGCTTTTCCTAAATAAATAAAGCAGCCCTGAGGTGCTGTCATGTCAAGGGAATTTATAACAAAAAAACCCTTCATTTTTCATTGGTCATTACTTTTCCTTCCCTCCCACCCCTGCAGGACTAGAGAGGGTTATTACTGTAGCCGTAAGTTCCATCTTTGTGTTGCTTGCCTTTGATTCCCACTCGGACCTTGCCACTTTCTGGCACTAATTTGTCAGGCTGAACAAAAGAGGGATTTGTACCTCCTGTAAGGTCTCAATTAGGAAAGGCTTCTGCTGTATTATGTGCCAATGGGACAGGACACAAAGACGGTAATTACAGGAATTTGCACTAAATGGCTGAAGAATTCACAGCAAAACTTTTCTTCCTCCCCCCTCCTCATCTTTCCCCAAGCTTACCCCTCCCAGCAGCCCTGGGGAAAACTGCTCTCAATGCCTGCAAGCCGTAATTACCAACAGCAGGCCCCCCAGGTTAAACAGCAGCCCTTGCCCGGAACAGCACAACTGCCCACAGGGAGCAAGGAATAAGGAGAGAGGGGCTCAGCTTGCCTGTGTGCCTCCTCAGCACAAACTTTCCTAAACCAAGCAAGTTTTCCCAGTTATAACTAAAATTATTTATTTCTCTGCAGCATGGTAACGGCTCTAAGGGTCTCAGGAATGGCAAAGGACCTGCTCTTACAGAAAGTGCTCTGAACCCCCATCCTCAGGCACTGAGAACCCCAGTGACCAGCTTCCCACACACCCTCCACAACTCAAGAAGAGTTTCTCTGCACAAGAACCTTGGTTCAGTTCGGCAGACTAAAAGGAGACCACAGAGTATTGGGAATGCCTCAGGTGTATCGGGAAAAGACATCATGCAACCCTGGTCAGAGCACCTTATTTTTGCAGGGAATGCATGAGTGAGTGGAGATTAATCATCCCATGTTTAGGAGAGGGAATCCACCCTTTCCCAGAGAAAAGTCTGCTCCCATACTACATAAAGCAAGATTTAAACCTGTTTCGCATTGGAGACATGTATTTTGTTGCCATCCCAGGGCCTGATCCATTTCAGAGGTCACTGAAAATATTCACTTAAAACTCTCCTCAACCTTAGTCAGAGGATGAAGCAAAATATAAAACAAATTCTATCAAATCACACAAATGTGGCCAAGAACAGAGCTGAATTCAGGCAGAAGCCCAAATACTATGACCAAATCATTAACTGCAATGATACCAACCTTCATATGATGCTCCAGCCAGCTGTGAGGCAGGTGCCATGCACTGTGGAGACATGAGGCGAGATGAGCAGGAACAGGACCTGCAGGTGATTACCAGAGAAGGACAAACCCAGCTGCACCCACAGCCAGTTTTGAGGGCAGTCCAGTACTTCTAGGGCCTAGATCTCCCCTCGAAGGGATTCAGGCCAGCCAGCAGGTCCTGGGCCCACACAAAAACTCCCTAGAGTCATGTGTGGTTCCAGAGCAACATGAGAACCACACCCCAAAGCACCATGAGGAGGATGCAGGACCATCACAGCTCCTATAATACCAGAGAAAAAGTCTCCAAAAGAGCAGTTTCTGCTTGAGCTGACAATCTCTAAGTGAGTTTAACTAAAGCAAGTCAGAGATTATAGTTTAGGCATAAGGTGCCCAAATTTGCTCCACACAGGTGCCCTTGCTAAAGTAAAATGACAATGAACTGCATTCACACAGGTCCTCTCTATTTTTACTTCATTCCCAAACTGGATAAAAACATGATCTTGCCTATAGGACTAGAGTCAGACAACAAATGAATTTAAGCCCCTTTGATTCTGGACCACCTTTACAGTGTCCTGAATCAAGAGAACAGCTCAGGGCAACACTGGCCCATGTAGTGCTGTATGTGCAGGATCTAATGTTTCAGCATTTACTAACCTTGGCTTCTCTGCATCTAGTGCTCAGCTCAGCCAGCCAATCAGAAGCAGATGAACCTTGGAATACCCATAGGTTTTTCTCCACATTTAACAGAGAGAAAGGCTAACTACAGCCTTAGTGAGAGGCAGAGAACAGCTGTGCTGCTAAAACACACACATGCTCTTTCAAGTGATTTTCTTTTCCTGCAGAGGGGGTGTAGATGCAGATGCTGCAACCTGGCTGCTCACCTGCACACTTGAAGCTCTGAACTGTGAGCCCTCTCTCTAGAGACAGTGTGGTCAGGATGCTCAGGAAGCTGGTGGTCACAGACTGGCGCTTGGTCTTCCTAAGATCATTTCCAAAGTGCCGATCTCCAGGTTTGTTTCTAAGCGTGACCTGTGGGTTTTGAGTTAAACTTCGAGTAGCATTGGCTGCTGCTTTCAGTGCCTCCATCCACTCCTGGGCCCTCTGACGGGTCTCTGCGCGCAGGCGCAGCACATCCTGGGGAAAAATGACCTGAAAGCAAGAGTCACAGCCATCCTGAGTATCTGTCTGGACTGACAGGCACACATCCACATTGTAGCTCAGCAGGGGGTCTTCATCAAGCCTACCAGGTTGGAATGCCATAAGATAAGACCTGTTCAAGACAAAAGTAAATGCCTTCCAGTTATTCTGGACAGTTAACCTGTAGAGAGTCCCTGATTTCAGAATATTTTGGTACTCTTTAGTGTTATCAGTCAAATTCATGGATAGGAAGAGCTCCATAGGCTTCTCTAATAATCCATTAGTTTGAGAAAGGTCACTGTTATTTTCAGGCTTTGGCACATTCTCCAGTTTCTCCTGCTGTCTTGTAAAAGCAGGCACAGAAGCACGCACCGCTTCCCAAAGCTTCTGTCCCCAGTCCAAAGTCTCCCACGAGGACTCTGCCTTCAGCTGTAGCTGTGAGCTGTCTGACAGGACAGTGTCCACCACCTTGGTTTCAGCACCACCGGTAACAGTGACCCTTTGAAAACGCATGAGTGGATACACGGTGGGAAGAGTCTGGTTGCCACTGCTGTCCAAGCAATACAGGTACAGTTTGTACTGGGAGAGCTCAGCGTAACAGGTTTGCCAGTAACTGTCAGTGTCTCTTCTAACTTCCACATATCCCTTCTTCAGAAGATTTGGGAACACTGTCTTGTGTTCTGAAGGAAAAAAAAATTAGAATATTATGATTGTTTTTTAAAAATTACCTCAAATCACTACATCATTCTGGCTTCTACATCTCTCCTAACCCATACACAGCATATCTGAGGATAGGATCACAGAGAGAATCTTTATCTAATAGGTTATAATTATCAAACACAAGCACTAACTCTACATTTGAGCCACTGAGAATACAGCACCGTTTTACCCTTGCAAAAAGGGAACAAAGAAACAGAGGGACAGAGAAACAAAGAAATTTTCTTGAGATATGCAGGATGACAATGGCTGAACAACAAAACACTGCAGGTCTCCTAGGATCTAGTCCAGAAGTGGACAATACTATCAAGTAATCTATTGCCAGCTAAAATAGATTTTGACAGTGAGAAACACACACAAATTAAAACACCTTACCCACTCTTTCCTGCTCCTTCCCAGGCTCAATACCACCTCTGCCTCCCCTATCTTAAGCAGCTCAGAGGGAAAGGGAATAGTGGTATCTACTCAGCTCCTCTCTGCTGCTCCTTCCTTCTCACACCTTTCCCCTGCTCCAGCATGGTCCTCTCCGGGGGCTGCAGTCCTTCAGGTTAAATGTACCCCCGCATGAGTGTGGCCACAGTTGCTTCAGGAAATCTCCACATTTTCCAGCATGGGGTCCCACATGGGCCTGCAGGGAGATTCTGCTGTACCACGTTATCCCCAGGGGTTGGAGCACGTTCTCATCCTCTGACCCTCAGCTGCTCTTGACACAGCTGCCAGTGCTGTGCCCTTCCTGAGACATGTTCTGCCAAAGGAGCCCCACCTGTGGCTGATGGTCACAGCTGTGTCCTGTGGAGGGGCTGCTGGAACCGTCTGGAACAGCCCTGCTGCCAGCACTGGGTACAGCACCTGGCACCCAGACTGACCCAGCGAATGCAGAACTGTGCCAAACACAGCAGTTTCTTACCACACTTCAGCATGACCTGGGACCAGAACATTTTGTGCAGCTCTGTTTACTCCAGAGTTTTGATGATTTATGAGAATCAGGCTCAGGAGTAGCAGACACAGCCAAAAATGAAAAGTAAGAGGCTGCTCAGAGGGATTCAAACACATACACCTGAGCGTTTCAGCACTTCAGGTGCTTTGGAGCAGACCTTTTCACAAACCCCAGCCCAAGGCATAGACAGGGGAATTTTCTTCATCTACAGAAAACCAGCCATACACAAGTCACTCCAAGCACTAAAGTGATGCAATTTAAAAGGAATTATCTAAAGCATTTATGAGTTTCAAAAAAAGGTTTCCATACAAAATTTGTTCAAATCTGATTTGAACACTTCAGCCACCACAGGCAAGATTCGTATTTTCACCTTGGGCTAGGCACGTGGCTCTAGGCAATTTTTGTTGGTCCTTATATAAATTCAGAGGCATTCACTGTCACACTGTAATATCAGCTGTAACACTTGGCACCCCAAAACAACCCAGGCCTGAGGAACAAACTCTTACTCCCATTTGAGTTCTACTTCACACTTCCAGTAAGGGTACCTGTGCTGGGTCTTGACTTACTAACAGTGACAGAATTAGCAGACACAAGTAAATATTTCTGCCTCCAATTGTCTATCTCCCTTGGAGTCTTCTATTCCTGGCACAAGAGCAAGGTAGCCACCTGGAAACAGCTCCTCATCCATTGCTCAGCATAATTAGGTCACAACAAAATCAGCATCGATTGACCTTAACACACGGCATTACAGACCACAGCAATACAAGAGCTGGCCTACTTGAGATCTCCTGGGGCTGACAGCCTTTGAAACAGGGATAGTTGGAGGCATAAAACATTTTCAGCATCTCAGATTAACCAGTTACACTCATGTTAACAGGCCACACTCTAACAAGCTTTAGACATCATCTCTGAGTGTACTGAGGATGTCTGCAACACAGAGCTTAGAGAAGAGAAACATCTAGACTGGATGAAGCTTGGAAACAAAACCAGGCCTGTATAGAAACCACATCCCCATCTGTACTGGGCTTTCCAGCTAATATGGCCAAGATTGCTGGCCACACTGCTCTCTACCACTGCTGGCAAAGGAATGAGTCTATCTGTCTCTCCAGAGCACAAGGAGAGTCAGGGACTCTTGAGTATTTGAGGTACTTAGTTACTGTCCAGGGGCTTTGGATACCACCTGGGGCAACCCTGGGCTGTAACCTTCATTCTAAGAAGGTGCTCCTGCCTTTGGCTGGAAGTATTCCTGTACTTAATTCCCAGTTTCTTCTATGGGCAGGAAAAAGAATCAGAATAGCAGCACTGTAAAAGCTTTTGCCAGCTCTTCAGCAAAGATCAGCTTTTAAGGATTTATAAGGATTAAGTAGACAAGCTCCAGTTAAACTTAATGAACATACATGCAAATGAATTGTTTGATATACTTAGTGTTGGTATGGAAATCTCATGGGGGTTAAAAATGGGGGAAAGATGCTACCTTGCAGCCACCCTAACAAAAAGGAGGCACTTAGGTTTTGCCTTGACAGCTCAGCCTTCAGCTTCCCCATTCACCCACATACTCAGAATGGAGCCTGCTTTTAACACCATGCTCAAAGCACTCCATCTACAGAGATTTCCTGCAGATATGGCTAAAACCATAACAATTTTAAAAATTGCTATTTTGGCACCAGGTCTAAAAAGGTCAGTATAACTATACCTTGCATATCAATAAACTACTCAAGAGTATTTCAGCTAAATATGAAAAGTGAATGCCTAATCTATAACCCAAAATGATAGAGAAAAAGCACACTTTGATAGCCCAAATGGATAGATGTGCACACACATGGACACACTAAAAGAGAACCAATTTTGTTCACTGTAAATCTCTGGCCCTGACATTCATTAGTATTTCTGCACTAACTCAAAAGCCATTAATTTCTCTGAAACCCACACTAATCCCTTTGTAGTGCAGATAATGGACGGCCATTCTAGAGTCATCTTCCCTTTCTATTAATCCAATCAGGGAGGCAGCGCTTCTGCAGCTCCAACTGCAATCTCTCTCACTTCCATCAAGTACAGATGACTGTTCAAGCTTCTCCATAATAAGACAACTCATAACCTTCCCCCAGCCACCCCTCCTTCATCTGCACACAGGTTTGCTTGTCTTTTGTTGAGTTAGAGAAAGGCTACCTCTCCCTGTCTTTCACAGAGGCACCCCCCTCTCCCTCTTTCACCCCACTCCTTCCCTTCAAGCTCTGTGAAATTGGCTCCAATGGCTCTCACTCAAACTGGGACAGAACCAGCAGCCACCCTGATTAACATTCAAATGCCTCGTATTGTTTAGGTCAGGGCAATAGATGCTGGCAGACAGGTTGAATCCATATGCTGCACATACACATCTTACAGCTCTGCTCCTTTCTCTCCTCTACATGCACTGTGCCAGATAATACCTTTTACTCAGAGAGCAAATGGTACCATCTCTGTATCTACCATCCAAACAGAAAACGCATTTCTTTTCCTCCTTGTGCAGACAGAGAGAGTAAATTGAAGAAAAGTAAAAAAAAAAGGGAAATAATCACAGTAAATGGCCCACATCTGAGCCATTTGGAGTTACAATTTCAAGGAAAGAGGTGGAAGAAGGCAGAGGAAAACAGAGAGACTCAGCAGCTGGGGACAGAGTAATATCTTCCTCAGCATCTCTCTTCTCCCTTGGGAAGTGCCCACTGGTCCCAGCTAGGAATCCTGCACACAGCACTGAAACCAGGACAGCCTAGCACCCACCTACCACTCACCACACTAGGGGCAGCTGGTGCAACCAGCAACCCTGGAGAGAGACCAAATGTTGTATCAGCATGTCCAGAAGATACACGCTCCAGAACAACTGACTGTACTTGCATCTCAGCTGGCATGGCAGGAAAGCCTACTCTGTTTTCCACCACTGAAGCATTTCTGACATCAGTCATTCCAAGTAACTTGGGAAAGAGCAGAAGCAGAGATGCCTAGTTTGTGAGGAGTTTGCATCTTGAAGGGGCATTCCTCTCTGAATTCTCTAATGATTAGGAAATGATGAGTGTAAGTTACAGAGTTTTTGTCACTAGTCTTCCTCTCGGATTTTTACAAAACTGAGCATTTTACAAAACACGTTTGGGACCACCTTCTTGGCAGGATTTGCTAGATCAGGAACAAACTGTGCCTCAGATCCACAATGTCCACTATCTTCCTGCTTAAAAATACAGTCTTTTCTTCCCACCTGTATTCCCACTTGGGTCTGCAGATATGTATCCTTCAGTTTGTCAGTGTGCAGGTGCTCAACACAGTCACAACTCTAGAGCTCCCCAAGCTCACAGGCAGAGCAGGCAAACAAAACAGCGACCTGGAAAAACTACTATAGCACCCACACTGTCAGGAGTGGAGGTGTTTGAATGATAACATCCACATGACCATCAAGCCGTGCTGTTTTTAAAACACTGTGTTTTAAAAATCCAAGCCAAGCTTCACTGTACACTACAGAAGCAGTATTCTCTCTTTGTTTGCCAGGCCATATGCCCAGAAATACAAGAGTCCAAAACACACAGCTTCTTTTCAGGTTCTTTTCTTTCTCAGCACATAGAAAGTTTTCAATGTCATTTTATTTGTATTACAGTTTAGTGGTAGAATTGGCAGTGCTGGGTTAACAGCTCAAGTAGATAATCTTAAAGGTTTTTTCCAACCTAAATGATTCAATGATTCTATAAAAGAGCAAGTAGCTAGAACAGATAAGCCCACAGTAATGCATATACTATGGCAATAAAAAAAAGTGAAGAGTTCATCTGTGCAGTAACTGGGGCAGTTTTGGAGGACTGGGAGACCTATGCAGGCTCCAGAGGGAAGTCCTTTATAGCAGTGAGGACTGACAGGAGCTGCTGAAGGTCTCTCAGTATTTCACAGCATTCATTTAATATGGATTAAACCCCTGGAAAGGGATGTCTTCTAAGGATGAAACCATTATGACCCTTTCGACAACTGCAGCAGGTTTTATCCAACCTCCAAATACATTCTTCAGTCTTTTCTGGAGAATAATTAGTAGCCACAGACATACTTCTGCAAAATCTACTTTCTAGCTTTCGTGCTTCTCTTTTCAGCTCAGCTAACAGTAGCAGCAAACTCTTTGTGAGGCTCTCTTATAAAACACAGAGGGAAGAAATACCATGGCTACCTGGTAAAACCTGCACAGCAGCAGAACAGAGCAGGTAAAGGAAACAGGTTTAAAAAGTGTATTTTCAGAGCACAGAAGTTCTCCTTCTTCAAAGAAGGTACCCCTGACTTCCAGCATCCCATACATAAAGGCTCTTGGAGGGCACACAGCAAGCACTGACAACCTTGATTAGTGGGGTCCATGGGAATTTCATACCACAGAATCACAGATTAAGCTTAAAACAGTACCAGGGACATGTACAGACCTTTAATGACTACATTTTAATGGAGTTTCTGTGGGCATATAAAGTTGTCACAAGTCAAACCCAGGAGCTGCCCACACACAGCTGACAAAAATGAAGAGCTCTGTCTCCAGACATGTGCGTGCATTTCTGTTCTGCATCTTTTCCAAAGAAAGGACATAGAACAGAGACCCCACTCTACAAGAAACAATATATCTCCCTAGACAAAAACAACAACAGGTATACTTGCCTTTGTCAACCAAGAACACTTTTTTGGGATACAGCAAATATGTCACAATATAACACAATAACCTAAGTGTTTGTACCTATTATACACTTACACATACTTACATGTTATATATATTTATACAGACACATATCTCCCCAGCAACAAACACTCAGGCACCTGCTTTCCATGTTCCAATATAGCTGACTTACCTGGAAAACCCAACATAAAAAGTTTGTTTTAACTCCAAACAGGTCACCTATTCATAAACGGAGTCAAGCCACCATATGGATACATGCACCCCTTCACGATCCCTTGATTTTTAGCTAAGCCCTGCCTTTATTTAGATTATAAAAATCTTTGTGGCACTAGCTGCTCTTCTTCTTCCTAAGTGCCTGGTCCATATCTGGCATCTACAAAATAAATCATGGAGATGGAGACACTGGGTCAGTGTTTCCAAAGCCCTGAGCAGAACCTCTTCCAGTGCAGCGCTTGGGAAAGGAAGAAGTATCACTGGCTGCACCACCGCTTCATACGGCTCACTGGAGACGCCTGCCTCAATCTGATAACAACACTTCCTGTGCCCCACACAAAGCTGGCAGGGATGCCTTAATATTGACAAATTGAGTGCTTTACTTTCTGTTAATTGTTTATAGACTGAAGACTCAGCATTATTTAAAGAAAGAGAGCAGAGATCTCAGGCCTTACAGTAAAGCTTTGTATGCCCTCTTTTTAATGGCCACTCTTTCACTTTATGAAAACTGCTTTTGTCTGGATTTGCCATTCTCCCAATAGCTTTAGCATTCAAAGCTTTTTTTTCAGTTTGGGAAAATCATTCAAGGAAATTATCAAAAATACACAGCAAATAAATTATTTTTTTCTGAGTCACAATGAATAAGATAGAAGCAAAAAGTCAAACAAGCTCAGTTTTTTAAACATAAAAAGAAGAGAAATCAAGCTAAGTTTAAATAACGATCCTTAGGCAGGCAAACACACAGAACCACATCAAAGACAAAAGAGCCATACTGATTTCTCTTCTTTTAAGAGTAACCTCACAGTTGGGTTTTGAGTGGGTTTTTGTGTTTTTTAACATCCAGCTCCTCTTTCAAGACAAATATTAAAACCAAACAGGAAACCCCTCATATAAACATAAACAAAGCACCAGCACAAACCTGTGTTTCCTTGGATGTCCTCTCCCTTGGTTAATGCCAGGTAGGAAAGCAGAGCACAGTTATTGTCCTGAGCAGGTGCAGATGGCTGCTGCAGGGAGGTGCCTGTGAAGACCACTCTCCAGTTTACATGGCTGATATCAGAGCGTGACCTGTTGTGACCTGGTTTGAACATGGAGGCTTCCTCAGTCTGCACCAGGATGTCATTCACTGAGCGAGGCCTATCTCTCCGCCGCTGGCAGATCTTGAATATATTAAAAGCTGTGGTCTCCCCTTCCCCTCCCCAAGCAAGGTTGTCAGCAGCTGTTCCCCTCTGCACCACGTGTTGGTCTTTGGCAGGGAACGCTGTCTGAGCTTTGGTTTCCAAGAGGCCATTTTTGCAGTGATCCCAGATGAGGCTACCTTTGGCTAAGGAGGCGACATTCCTCAGGTTCCTGCTCTCTGTTATCTGATCAAATACCTCATGCCCAACCAGTTCAGGGACCTCCTGTACACCATACACCTCAGAGGGCTGCACAATCTTTTCAAGCTTAGTATCAAAACTATTGAAAAAGTCTTCAGTCACTTCCAAGGCAGGGCTAATGTCATCCACTTCAAGAGCCTCCATATCCTGTGCTGCTGCGGGCTCAGGGCGTTGCAATGCTTTAAGATACCACATCAATATGGAGCTAAAGACCCACTTCACATCTGTCCTTGGCACACCATTGACTCAGACATGGTGGGCAAACACAGTCAACAACCCCAGACCATAGTGGTAGGAAGTAACCAACTCAGTCTGGCTTCACAGGGAAGATCTAACACCCACTGACCAAATGGGCTATGGTCCCTGTACGAAACAAGCTCATAGCGATGAAGGGTACCTGTAAAGAAAAGCAAAACATCACATCATTAAGAGTCTATTCCCAGATAAATATGTTTAATCACATCACGCCTTTCACAGTCATAATCCCCTTCATTTAACTTTCTCCTTCAATTAGCACCAATGTTATTGTGTATGAAGAAACCTTTTGTGGTTTCTGTTGTTCACTCTGTATGAACTCTGTGTATAATCACTTTTTGAACTGACAGCTGCAGAGAGCAGGATGGAGCACCAGATGATGGGAAACCAAGGTGATACCATTTGTTAACCAAGCTTTAGAAAGCTGCATTGAGAGGTAACCATCTAAGGAATGCTTCATAGAGTTTCCCTTAGGGCTCTAAGAAAAAGTTGATAAACTACAAGGTCATAAAATAGGCCAACCAGCCTCAAATAGTTTGCCTTTTGTCCAAGATTGCTTGAACTCGCAATTTTATGGAGACCAACATGAGTTTTACAGCGGCTACCCTGCCTACCCATCTGCATGAACAGAACTGTGACATTTGCCAAATAAATCAATGCTAGGAGGCTGACGCAGAGCACTGCACACAGTTTCTCTCTCGAATATCACTGTGAACTCAAGTGAAACCACGCAGCAACCTAAGCCCCAGAGACAATGCAACCTACCAGCAAAACAAAATACGCATATCCTGCACTGTTGCAAATCAGCAGATCTTTACTTCCAAACTGTTGACTAACTGGGCAAAACATAAGACCAGAAAGGAGGTTTAAGGCTAGAACTACGGAGAGCTGTATTGACCACCTGAGCTTACACCTGTGAGGAGGGAGGGAAGGAAGGAGTTTCTATTCCCTATGGTGCAGTAAAGGGGTGTCTCACTGCTGACTGCTGCCTGCTGCCACACCAAGTCTGCTGCTGTCTAACTTCTCACTCATGAAGTTCCATCCACAGTGCTGCTGTGCTGAAGGGAAATGCACAGTAGGTATGTTTAAACTGGGGTAACCTGTCAAATGTCTGTGAGTTCTTGGGACCTGGAGACTGGGCATTTGTACTGGCAGGAGAACAGCCCTCAGGTCTCTTAAGACAAATCACAGTACCAGAGCCTGTACATGCAGAACAGCTTAAAGGCAGAGTTTTGAACACATGAGCTCAAGTCCTAGAACCAGCAAAGCTGCATTAGCTCAGAGCTCTGACTAGATTAATACACTCTGAACAAAACTAATTAGCTGGGATGGGCCGATAATTAGCAGCTCATTAGCTTGTAAATGCTACTGAAGTGCTACCAGGACCCATGAAGAGTTACACTTAGCAGGAAAAAACATCTATTAAACAGCATAAAAACCAGATAATACTTCTATTTAAGGTGGGTTTCTTAAAATCCAGAACAATCTATTAGTTTAACTTCTACTAAGAAAGCTGCCTAAACAGGCACCCTTTACTATAGCAAGCCAGAGGGAGAGAGGAAGGTGGCGAGCAACCCCCACAAGAAGGGGGCACAGAATTCTGTAGCACAAACCAATCTCCTCCACAATCCCCCAGCGGCTTCCTCCCAACCCTGCTTCAGTTGTAGCCAGCCATGACACAGTTGTGACCAAAAGCAGCAGCTCACTCTCTGTCCTAGTAGAATTGCAGTTCAGACTACGATGTCCACAAAGAGACTCCAACTAAATAACTTTCAAAAGCAATAACTAATCACATACACAACTCTGGAACATCAAGCCTTTACACCGAGATCTTTCCCCCCTTAACTCTTTGCAAGGATTCACTTTGCTAGTCTCATAGTGAACCAGGATAGGATCAGCTTCAATTATGTGAACGTAGAGTAAGACACTGAAGATGGAGACAAAACCTCAACCAGAGGGCTGAACAAAACAGACCTGGAGTTATTTCAAATCAGAACAGCATGGGAGCAGACTCTTTGCAAACTTGTACAACTGTGCCAGTTGACAGCAGTGGGAAATTAAGTTATCCTGGGTACATCTGCATTGTCAGCTTAATGCAGCATGGAGTTTACTCTTCAAGCTCATTCCTGCCAGCACTCCAGAACACTGTTATGCCCCCTGGTACCACAGGGCCCGGGAGCTCAAGGAATACCCAAAGCGACATAATGTGGTGCAACCCGTCCACTTACTCTACATCTTTCTGTAGCATATTTTTACAGCAAGAATGGTATTTTGAAGCTGCAAACTGCAAGAGCCATTCACTTGAACAAAACTAGCACCAACCTAATCATAGGCCTGCAGTGAAGGCTACAGCCTGGTCCATTCAAAGATGCTGCCTCGTGGGAACTGGCAGAGAATTCAGCCTTGCACTCCCTCAAGCAACTGGAGCAGCAATCACTCCAGAAGGACTTGTGACACATCACTGCAGCATTCTAGTGACAGCAGATACAATGTTGGTCTGTTCTTTATTTTAAGTCAGTAGGAAAGGTAGAAAGCAAAGGATAAAAACTGACACTTACATTTAACAAGTTCATTTTTAAACGCCAGAGGCTTCAAGCAGCTGAACGTTTCTCTGGATCCTGTGAGACTGGAACTATCCAGAACCACCCAGCCAAGTGAGGTGATGCCAAACTACAAACTGACCTCATATCCAGTAGGATGCTGAATCACATGGTCATGAGAAGATGACAAGCCCCTGTATCACATGGCTCACAAACTGCAGCATTCATACCTTCCCAGCTAGTCTGCTTGGCCTGCTCAATAAAGATGTGAAAGGTGACATCTGTGGTGGCAGGTTCATCCTCTCCTACACCACCAAAAGACTTGTGCCAGTAATTCCCAATAGCACTGGGATCCTGCTATTACATATCTCCCATAAACGCAATTAGGCACTTTCTGACAGTGGCACTCAACAAAAATTTAATTCAGATGTCTGCATGGATTTGGTGCCAAATGAAAGCAAGCTCTGACATGACAGTAAACAGTTTCATCAGAATCTCCTCCAGGAGAGAAAGCAGTGAAAATCTCTTCCTGCATGGGAAGGGTAAAAAAAGGCAAACAATGGGATAAGTTAAACTCCTTTTAAGTTACTATAAAATGTATTGCTTTATGTATTGTTTCTTGAAACACTTTAAATTTTCCAAAGACATTCAGTCTAAGGCAGTGGAATATGAGAGGAAGAAAGAACCATTGGCCCAAACTACTATAGGCTGATGAAGCTATGGGCAACTATAAGCTTGGATTTGTGCTCATCCAGGCTCCTGGGAATTAGTGAAAAAAGGATGAAGGAACATGCTGCATTGTACTCAGCAAAAACTGCTGGACACAGGGATTGCAGCAACTGAAAAACAGTTTTCTGTATATCTGCCCAGCATGAACATACAGCAGTCAGACAGTTAATGTGCACTTACAACATGAGTAGTCTTTACTATCACAAGTTTATAGTGGCCCCATCACTCACATGGCTGAGGTAAACATCAAGGATTACTAGTCATAGCACATGAGACACTGAAGTTCATTTTAGTGAAGATTACCTCCCCTGGAGAAGCCACGTGGATTTAGTTTGGGTGACAGCACAGTCTGACAGCAGAGAAAAATCATGAATGACAAACACCAAGGTACATATGCTGGAAGAGATCATTTAACTTCCTGATACATTTTCAGGATCCTCGTGGGTCATGGAAAATATCCAAGCATTGCATGGCAAAATTTAAAAAGCACAGAAAATGCTGTGAAGCAGAGGGGAAAAGCAGAAAGGAAGGAGACCTCACACAACTTGATAAGCAATCTTGATGGTTTTGGTGCTCAGGACTTCCTACCTCTATTTCAGATAATAGAGATGCTTAACACAAGTGATACACAACAGATAAACAGAGACTTCCTCTGGTATTTGGACAGAGAATTAAGAACTATCAACGATGTTCATGAGGAAATGCATAAATTGCAGGAGCTCTCAGTCAGTACAAGTTAGCAAAAGACAGGTAATATTAAAAGTCCCTCAAGTCTCATTAATTCTTAATGACTCTTGGGCTCAAATTCCTGGCAAAGATTAGGGTTTCTGAGAATTTTATCTCAAGAGCACAAGAGGAGTTTTACAAGCTACCTGTATGCAAACAGAGAGCAGGGGTGCCCCAGGCACTGGGAAGCTTGCCCTATCCCCTTCTCAACACACTGGAACCTTCTGTGGGAACCAGCTCTGCTCATCTCACACTGCATTACAACTGTGGGCTGAAACTCCAAGGCCAAGAAGGAAAACAGAGAGAGATTCTTTCAGTTGGGTAACAATTGGGTAGCAGAGCAAATTCAAGCAGCCTAGGGACTTTTATTTCTGTTATGCTGTAGGTCTGGACCACTACAGTCCAGTTTATGGGTTATGTGTTGTTCAGACAAACCTGGTCTGAACAACAGGTCATCTGAAGAAGAGATGAATGCACTGCCTCTTTGAATACAATCCACTGGGCTGGCACAGCTAAATACCTACTGAGCTTTTCTACCTGTCAGTCTGAGCAACCTCAGACTGTGACCTGGATGCCTTCCAGTGGTACCTCAAACAATCATAATCTACAGGTTTTGCTGCTACAAGGATTTCTGATCTGCTCTGTAGGTCACATCAGATAAGTACTGCCCTGAATCTAAACAGAACACACTTAGGTCAATGACAGTCCTTGAAAACCAGGCTCTGCTGTGTAGGATCCCTGAAAATAGCTATGAACCTGATGACTTAGGTGCTACCTATTAGTTAAGAAGTTGAGCAGTATTTGTCAGGTGGGCACACCTGAGTGGAGAGAAGAGAGAACAAGGATGCAGAGATGGCTGTCACATACACAGCCTTTACCATTGCCTATGTAGTTCTGCACATCACTGGCACAAAGTGTTGGCACAAGGAGCTGAAGAGTCCCACAAGAGACCTGGTTCAAGACACTTCCCCTCTGAATGGTTGTGAAACCCAGGCACTGCAGTGGCCAATTCTCTGAGTAGCAACTGAAGGCTGCGCTCCTGCTTGCCTGTCACACTCGTCTTGGAGAGGGAACTGATAAGGAGGAATTTCACAAGGGACAACTGTAGAGAGCAAGCATCAGCTGGGACACTGTCTCTGTGCAAACTATCACGTTCTCTTGGATCCTGGTTGTATTTTGTTCCTTTGGCACAAGGCAAGCCTTTTCCCAAGTGATTCCAAAACCCCAGATGACCTACTGCTGTGTACATAAGTGAGACAGAGCACACAGGCTTGTTAGATTCACCATTTCAATGGCTGGAGGAAATTTACAGTGTCTCACAAAGAAGAGAAAACTACAAGAAACTTTTCACATACAGGGAACCACAGTTTCAAAAGGTTGCCATATGGCAGTCAATGGCTGGTTCAACATCACCTGGGCAACTGTCTTTAGATCACATTTTTAAGGCTCCTCTCCAAAGGCCTCTTTCCCCAACAGACAAACTGAGAAATTCATTGCTTAATTTTTTTCAGACTATCCCAACTTTAAAATGTCTCACAAAAATATCTTTTGACTGATATTCCTGCACAAACCTACTGGCAATAGTCAGGAAAAACTCAAAAAAACTGAAGAAAGAGACACCCTGGTCAGGAATGCTTGGCTATAGGGTCAAGCGAGGGTAGCTGAATGTAAGCATAACATTTCAGTGTTGCAAATCCAGCTGTTTGCCAGTCTCTCATTGCCCTTAAGGATGAAATTAACTGCTAACATTTATCAATGAAGAAGAGCTTCCACATCATGTCTACTAGACCCAGGGAGAGACACAGCAGGAACAGCTGCAATTAACTTGGGGCCTAATTACAGTCAAGCTAAAAGACAGTGGTGATCTCTTCTACTCTACAGAAAACAAAACAAAAATAAACAACTGCAAAAAGATAAACTGAAGAAAGAAGTGAAACCATGTAGGAAAAAGAATGCCATGTCCTGTGAACGGAAGCAGATCCTTAGCAAGGACACATGAGTCTGGCTCTGTGAAGCACAGATTTTCCCCAGCTGCTGATCTCACCCAATGCCTCTAACAAGGAAGCTCCCCAGGCATCCTCCCTGTGTGGAGAACTAACACATCACAGCTCCAGAACAGCTCATCCAGAGATGAGCACACAGCAGTGCACAATAAACAGTGCTTACAGTATACATTATCTTTAATTTTAACTGTCACTTGGAAACAGTGATTAAAATACAAGAAACACTAAGCTGCAAAGAGCACAACAGCCTGCACTAGAACAAAGCAGGGCCAGAGGTGAGAAGCACCCAGGAGCAGAGGAAGACAGACCACAGGAAGGATTTCTCTTCCAGAAACTTACTGCTGGACAGCTCTCCCGAGATCTTTATTGCTGACTCGCTTGCCTTGCAGCCATCTGACACACATCCCTCCTGGCTGAGGAGCACCACCAAGTAATGAAGGGCTGTGTCACTTCCTGGGGATGAATAACCATTTAAAATCTCAGCAGCTGGACTAGGATGAAGGACTTTAACGAGGAAAGGAACAAGAAGCCAAGCAAGAAGCAGACTGACCACAGGGGAGCAACCCAGGCTGCAGCCAGACAAACCCATCAGCACAAGGGCACTTCCTTAGCTCACATCAGACTGAAACCCAGACCACCCCCTCTGCATCCTGCCTGGTGGTTGCCTGACCTCGCAAAATCCACAGGTTCAAAAATAATAAAGCAGTGCAGTGGTTTGGCCCAAGACGTGGATCTGCAGTCGTAAATACACCTGTAGCCTCAAATAACCCAAGGGAATGAATGAATCTTGTGCTTATATTCCAGTTTTGTCTGAGATTGTATAACTTGGATTTTACATGCTGTCCTTGTCTACAAGAACACTGCCTGTTCTGCCAGGCACAGACACCACAAAACAGGCTGTAACCTCCTGAATTCAGCACAGAGTACAGAAATTGTCAGGGAATAAGGTATCCAAAATGGGTGATACAAACTTCTCCGGTATGAGAGGAAACGTGATTAAACTAGACAAGCAGGAAACAATAAACATGACTCAGTCTAATAGTTCTAATTGTATCTGCCTCTATGGAGCAGCTTGGCTCCTGCTAGGATGTGGAGCAACTTTGTATATGTCAGGTGAAATAAAACTTCCCTTAAAAAAAAATACTTCTACTTAATGCAAACTGAAATTTTTAAGTATCTACTCACTCCACATTTTCTAGGACTAGGTTGAAGAGGAATGAAACTTAGTCCTTAAATGCTTGACTTTTTTTTTAAGTTCAGAAATTAAGACATTTTCAGTCTGCCCTTGTTAGGCTGTGAACAGAAGTAAAAAGCCCAGCAGAGAATAACAGCTTGCATTGCCCCAGAGGCCCAAAAGAAGATAAGAAACACACCATCCCCCACAAGAACACAGGAGACCATTTCTTCACTGAGATCCTGGTGTAGCTGTAAGATAACACACTTCACATCCAAATCTGTACTGTACAGTTTTCTGAGTAGACCTGATCTGCAGCTGGAGCTAACTCCTCTCTGCAACTGTGGTACCCGAAGAATCAGCTGGGACAGTACAAGCCATTCCACAGTGAGACCTGGATTTCCTATAACTGTTAGTGGTTGCACACTGACATTGAGGGAAATACAGCATTTAATCACAACCTCATTTCAGACCCCAAACTAAGCTCTTCTCTTGTTTTTTTTTCAAGCAGCCAGGACCACAGTGCTTTGTCACAAACTGGCAGGAGAAGGAAAAGAAGCAATGATCCAAATAATGCTGAAGTTCAGCAACCTATCACAGCAACCCAAATGCTCAGGTCCTGGCAGCTGTGCCATAACATCTTGTGGGATGGCTGTAACCACAGGCACCACTACAGAGTTGTGTGACTACCCAGCACAAGTGCTTGCTCTTTTCCAAACCAACTACAAATCAAACTACCAAACTACATCTTCATTACAGAAAATCTTAGCAGAAAATTGCAGAAAGCCTGTTTCTACTTGTTTCTACCTCAAGGCATCTGATGATATTGAAATGCTAACAATAACCTGACTACAGTCTGCTAAAGTCCTGCAAGAACCATGTATCTAGCTACTACAGACTGATAAGAACTTTCATTCCACGGTACAGTGCTCTGTTCCACATTTTAGATTTCTGATTTAAGTTCCAAATTAAATTCAATAATTTTGAATAAATAAGACATAAAAGCAGCAAGATGAAAATTACTGCTGCTTAAAGTGTATGGGCATTGGAACAACTAAGATTCAGATGCCTTCTTATTCTTACTGCGACTTTTTGTAGTCACTTAGTAGGGTATGCAGTGCTCAAAGTGAGATTTGTCTTTAAACCTTGGCAGGATGAAGGCCATTTGTGCTATTTACAGAACTCATCAGGACCAAGTCATGACACCCTACACAAACATAGACTCCAGTTTCTTCTCTTACCTCACCTTGCACTGCCAGTGACTCCAGCATTTCTGCTGATACTCCAGCTAGCACACATTCATTCCCACATAACACAGACTCTCTTGTCAGGCCTATTTGATTCCAGAAGCTATAACTCCACTGGCTGCGTCTGGGTGCCTGCTCCTTAAAAGAAGCAATTTTACTGCAAGGTAAGAAGACCACGGCATTATGTCACACTCCGGGCTATTAAAATAGAGAGGGACGTCAGCACTCTGTGCCTACACATACTGGAGTTTGACTCGAGGAGCACCCAAATTCCTGCTGAGACCGTGAGCCGGGTGGGGAAAACGAAAGCACGGGGCCTTTTTATGCAGACGGGAACATGTCCTTCCAGACGAGCACATGACTGCAGGCGTGTTTGTGCTATAAATGCAACCGCGGCCGCGCCCGGGCCCTCGCACACAGCCCCGTACNAGCCCGGCCCGGCCGCCCCCGGAGGGGCCGGGGAGCCGCGCAGCCCCCTCCGGCCCCGCCCCGCCCGCGGACCGAAGGGAGGATTTATTTACCTGCGCCCGGGCCGCAACGCCGTGCCCGTGCTCCGGGAGGGGCCCGCGCTGGCCCTGCCCGGCGCCCCGCGGCCCCTCCTGCCGCCGCGTCCTGCCGCAAAGCCGTCCCGGCCGCCGCGGGAAACGGCTCCGCCGCACCAAGGTTCCTGCTCCTGCTCCTGCCAGCGCCGAGCCCCGGCCCCGCTGCCGTGTGCCAGCCCCCGGAGCAGCGGCAGCCGCCCGGCCCCGCAACCCACCAGTCTCACTTCCCTTAAACATACAGCAATAGAAAAACCACAGGTTTTCCTGTATGAACATCGAGGGTAAAGTTGCAGGTTCCCAAGTTTAAAGCAGCCGAGATTCTCAGGGAGCTGCCACTTGACTTCAGGGGAGAAGGGAAACGCAAAATCCTAACGGGATTTTAACAGTCCCAAGTGCGAGCTCGCTTACCTAGGCACGAAGGCTGCAGGGAGCAGCGTGGTGCATGAATCCATATCGCCACAGGGCAGCAAAAGGATCTCTAGCAGAACCTGTTATCCAAGGAAAACAAAGAGTTACAAGACAATTACAAATGGTTTGTTTCAGGTAGCATGGCAACCCACCCGGCAAAACTGGTCCCGTAAAAATAACCTCACGGCAAGAAATAGCCACATCTGGGTTAGGGATGCATTTTGACGTCCCGTGTACACAGGCCACCTCTCACTAGCACCATGCACAGGTCTAAGCTCCGGGGCACTGTGGTTTCTCACCGGCTGTGCCACAGGAGAGTCGGTGTGCTGTGCTGAGCATCAGAGATCAGGCTAGTGCTGAAGTGGAACCACAAGATGTGGTGCTGAATTGAATCCATAAAGTGGATTCACAACCTACAGCAAAAGGCAGGTGTTAGGTCAGCTTTCACCCGTAGTTTTTCATCTCCTCACACATCCTATACATCATTTAGTGAATACTGCAAAATGCAACTGGCACAATTGACAAAGTAGTATTTGTATGGGTTATCTCACTTCAGTGACAGCAAGGATAAATAAGAGCCTTTGGCACACAAAATACCAATTAATCTGGCTGAAAATTAATTAATCTTAACCGTCAAAAATAACAGGTGGGCTATTACTAGACCACCATACATTCCAAGTCCTGCTCCCAAAGATGAATGGCTTCTTCTGGGTAACAATCAAGGATTGATCTTTTTTATTCCAATTCAGTTGTATCTACCTAGATCCCATGAAAGACAAGGTAGTAGCATTACCTGCCTTGTTGTTTATCACCATCCAGCCTTTCCTCGAAAGGTACTTAGATATTTATCTCTTGGGCTCCTCAGAAGGAAAGAGATTCTCTAGGACTCCTGTGTCTGACAATGTTTCAGAACTTCACCTTTCTTCCAGTTACAAACTAAAAGTTTCCTTTTTGGCCCAACCAAATAATGCACAGAGTGTGCTGGTCCATTACCTGTGGGAATAGAGCTGTCAGGGGAAAAAAGCAGGCAGTGTGCAGTGTAAAAAAAATCTATTTCTTCCTTACTTCTGATTCCTCTAGCAGTCTGTGTGCCAGTGGAGAGAGAAAAAAAAAAACCAATTATCAGCATTATCTTTCAAAGCTGCAGAAAAACACTCTCAGTTCTGAGGAAATAGGAACCTTTGAATTTTTTTTTTGCTGTTATTGCTATATATATCTTTCAGAACGCAAGCTTCGGATCTTGCAATTTTCATTGTTTAAGCATATCACTGTCCCCCAATATGAAATCACAAGCTGTTTCCAGTAAGATATACTGGTTAAAGACATAGTGGTTGCTATCTATCAGAACCTTCCACACAGCTTGACTTCCAGCATTGTCTTTGTTGCTCACCAATCATCAGCACATGGCCCAACACTGAACTGTGCATGGAGCCATATGGTGGTTACCTGTATGAGTAAAAAATTGTACATTATTTGTCCATATGACAAAGACATGAAGGAACTCATCTTCCTGCTACTCAGAATGTGCCAAATGTAATTTTTACCTTAGTTTCAACACTGCATTGAAAGAGGGGAAAAAGGTCTCTCTATAATAATACTAGAAACTTAACTTAGCTGCTTTCCATGTGGGACAGTTTGCAGGACCAAATGCTCCTTCAATCTGAACATCTTCCATGAGTACTCCAGAATCATCTTTCAAAGACCAGATTATTGCACTGTGTATTGCTAAGATTGGCTCCTGTTGACAAGAATCCAAACCTCCTTCTCAAACTGAGAAACTCTCAACAAGCCTCTGGACACATTCTTTGCTGGCATAATGTGGAAGGAGCAATGCCCATTTATCGTGGCCATTGACCAACTTGACAGCTCATACCAGCTGAGCATTAGACCCACCAGTCTTCCATTGCCTCTGAAAAAGTGGCCTTTTTTCACACATTTTAATTACTGACTCCCTACACAGAAGCTATTTCCTCACAGAAAGGCCATTAACTGGAGCGTTCAGCACAAGATGAAGCCTTTCTGATAATTGTTGCTTGAGTTCAGGTTTGTGAAAATAAATATCATCAGATGATTAAATTAAACACCACAGCCAGCCCAGCTATACACTATTTTCACTTATCATGCAGAAGGGGAGATCAAAGAGAAAGGCTCAGGTAGAATTATCCCAACTCTTCCAAGTTTGGCTGATAGCTACCCATTGAACACACTAATTAGCTTTCTGCTTGGGGTGTGCAGCACAAAATTAACCCTCCCAAAATTGCGTGGTAGAGCTATTTTCATGCTCTATAATCAACTTCATGCAGAAAGACGAGTGTCTCATCTCCTCCGTGTAGTAAAGAAGCAGCTCTGCTTGATTCTGATTTGGGGAACTATTGGGCCTCTGTCCCCTCAGGAATTTTGCGTGCGGGCGCAAGGAGGGCTTTGCCTGGGAAGCATGAAGGAAGGCTGGAGGCACCCCAATCCTGCGGGGTTTCTGCCTCCCAGCTCTTCCCTTCCCTTCTGCTGAGCAGCCATGCCCGTCTCTGCGCTCCTGCAGGGAGTAGCAGCGCGGCTCTCACCAGCCCCTGGCACGGGAGCTGCTTAAATAGGGAGATGGTTTCCGAGATGGAGTTTCGCCCAGCACTTGCCTGCTTTGCTTCCTTGAGCCCTGGAGGGCAGGAGGGAAGAGCTCAGCAGTGGGCAGCGTAGTCTGTTCCCACTGCGAGCCCGCTGTCCTCCCGTCAGCACACACACCCACACAACCAGAAAGCTCTGCTATTCTTCTGCTAATGGGATTGGCACCGCTTAAAGCAGTCTGCGAGGGTATTGTCTGCAACCACAGCAAGAGAAACATTATTCAAAGGCTATTCAGGCCCCAAAAGAAGCGGCAGAGCAGAGTAATTATCGAAGACTCTCCATTAACGAGGGCATCTTTGCTCTTTGTCTGTGTTGGTTTAATAAGGTCCACTAATGGGGCCGGGGGAGGGGCGCACTAATGCTTCTAAACAAACCTCCTTCCCTTCCCCCCCCGCACTGTGAGGAGAGCTGCCTTTATGGGCACTGACAGCCGGACTGGGAGTTACCATATTGCAGAGTGACCTTCGGCAAAACTTAGTGTGAACCCAGCCGCGTTCAGCCCCATCCCCACCGAGCCGCTTGGAGCATCGTTTGGGTAGCTGTTCCCTTTTTAGCCTTTCCATATTTCCCGGTGCTTGCCAGACCCTTTTGTACACCCCCTGCCCGACCTCTCTCATGTCATCTTGTGACCCTTCATGGCTGGACACGACGGCACTGAGTGGCAGTAATGAGGGACGACAGTGCAGATTAAGTTCTCGCGGCAAAACCTAGGGCTGCTGTCCATTATCCAGCAGCTGTGACTGGGAGATGCTGCTGGGAAGGCACGACTGTAGCAGCGTTCCCTTCCTACACTGCTGGAGAAGGCAAGCTGGGATTTAGCATGGGCCAATGTCTCCTACCCTCTGGCTGTGGGCAGTCTCTGGTGATGGAGAGATGGCCTGAGGCAAAAGCAAGTGTGCTATCTCGACATTCTTCAGAGCCACTTTCAGGAGTATGCAGCCGAAATTCTTCTGAGGGCTCCAAAACTGCCCCCATCTTCAAGCACCAGCTGTAAGAGGCCAGCCAGTTTTTGAGGCAATTTGCAATATTACAGGGTCAGATGCACGCTGGTCACTAAAACAGTGAAATGGGACCAAGAGGCCTCAGGAGGTCTCTGCAAAAGACAGCATTGAAAGAGAGAACTGTAATGGTACACACAGATATGAATGTTGAACAACACAGCCTGTTCCAAGATGTTGTGGATACAAGGTTGAGAACTTCTAGAGTAATTTTTAGCCAATGAGGAATCTTAATAAGAATAAAAATAAATTACTCCCTCAGTACTTGGGAAGCTCCTTTACTGAAGCCAAGCTATGGACACTGTGCTATTCTCTCTCACCCTCAAGTAGGTGGTTGTACTGTACAACCAGTCCACGGACAACAGAGACAAAGCAGTGCCTTTGTGCCTCTAGGTGTGCAGGGCAGCAGTCTTGGAACCTCACTGCTGAGCCTCTTTTGTTATGATAAATTATTTCATTCAGCTGAGGTGTGGAACAACAAAATTCTCTGCTCAGGCACCCACCCAGTCCTCTCCACTTAGGCAAATATACTGGTGCTAATGGTTTATCACTAATAGGAAGAAAGATAGGTGGAGACAGACTCCTCACTTAAACCACATGACTCTGGTTTGAAGAAACAGCCTCCACAAAGGAGTTTACTCTTCTTTCTTCAGGGCTTGGTAGTTTTGAAAATTTTCATGATTTTGGCCTTTTCAACATTTCACCTGTAACTGCATCTCTTCTAACAAAAGAAACTTCTCCAAGGTGCTCCTCTGAACACCATCTCTGTAGGATCAAAACATCTCAGAACTATCTTGAAAGTCAAAGAAAGAACAACCACCCTTTACACACAGAGAGCTAAGCCTCAGTGAAATTAAATAATACCTGAGGTCATTCTTGCCATGGCAGAGCTAGGAAGTCGATACAGTTCTTTCTCCAGTATTACTGCAGTGTATCAAGATCACTGGTATTCCTTCATCCTCTTTTGAATCACGCCTCAGAATCAGATTCCTGATACAGAAAATCCATCCTGTTTTCAGCATTTCATTCTTCATGTTAATCAGTTTCTGTTTATATTCCTTTTTTTTGTTCTTAAAAGAATAGTCATTAAACATACATAAAGCAATGATTACTAGTAGCACAGGACCTGGCCTTTGGCATGCGTTTTGCTTTACAAATGTCTTTAAAACTTCCTTCTTTGCCACTAGCAGGTAATACTGCCAGCTTTGTTGCAAATGAAGACAGTATTTGAACAAAAACAAAGCAGTGACTCAGAAGGAAGAACTGAAATCTCATTGATATCCAAAGCAAGGGGAAATTTACAGAAAGGTGAAAAAAAAGTTGGCTTATGGCTTAGAAGATACCACAAAACAAGTAATGGTAGCATGTAAAGGAGGGATGGTCAAGGCAGAGATTTGTCATAAGAAGGGGAGTCTTGAGACCCCGCATGAAGGAAAGCTCAGTGAGCAGCTTGTGCATGGCAGGCTGAAATGAGATGGTCCTTTAGAAAGGAGGAGAGCTCACAGTATCCTGTCTCACAGGGACAGAGACAGCATGGGCAATGAGCAACTGGTGGATCTATTTCTTGGAACTTCAGCCATACTAGGACAGCTGAAGGTGAGGCATCAGGTACAAAAGAGACAGAAACTCAGCAAGTAAGGTCTTGGAAGCAAAGCTTCGGTCTTAGAGCCACCATCTTGTCTGCAAATCTTTGTCCAATTTATTCTCCTCCAGGTCTAGTTCCTGCAGCAAGCAGGGAATGACTACATTAGATCTCATCAAGCCAATTCTGTTTAGACTTGCTCATTAACACCTACAGTTTATTACAGAGATATTCTCTCACCACCCTCCCCCTTTATTTCTTTTTATTGTTATTAATTCTGCTAGCATTTTAAGCTAACAAAGAGTTTAAGTGGATTCCTCCAGATTGTTCTACTTCACTCTACTGCTGTTATCCTGTTGCACTTTAAATAAACTATCTAACTGGCATCTGAATCCTACTAAAACAATGAAAAGGCCTTCATTCTCTGTGCAGTTTTGGATTGCACCTCGAATTGTGTTTGATCTCATTTAACGTAGATTTGAGCCATTTATTCAATTGCACCTGTGTGTTGAAACCCAGGGGAAACTGGACTGGAGTAAGGAGGAGTAAAGTATGCCGTTCCAGAAAATCCTTTGTGTATGTTTGCAAGGAGAAGACATATTATATGGGACAGGAAGCAGCTATTGATCTCTGCAAGTGCCATCCTGGTTTAATTCAATGCAACTTCCCTGCTTTGTCTTTGTATCCTTAGAACTCTACTTTCTCTACCAAACAGGTCTTGTTCTGCCAGCTGAGCAAAAACCTGTTCCTCTAATGCCCTCAACTGGTGTTTCCTGCACCTCCTTTTCATTCCTGCAGGCCATTCTCCTGGATAACAGAAGAGGTAGAGAGAAGCACTCACAGCCTGGTAGATCAAGGGTCTACTAGAATAGGGGGACAGTAGCAACCATGTGACATTTTTGCCTGTCCACTCAGCCCCATTTGGAAAGGTTTAGAGGCAGGAATGCCAGATTAGGGTGGTGACTTTCTTCCTTTACTCCTCTGGTATGCCTTGGGCTTCCTATGTGAGTTTAAGCAAGCTGTTTTAGTCTCCCCATCTCCATTTCCCCGTCCAAAAAGGGGAATGATGCTGCAAGGGTAGATTTGAAAACACAAACCCTGATAGGGACCAAGAACTCAAGCTTTCATGAACTCCTGTCCTGACCAGAAGTGGCTTCTGTATCCTTGCACAGTGTTTAGTCTCCCCATCTTATGGGGGTATAGGCAGCCTTAAGGAATGCAGCTGAATGTTCGGTATTCTAATTTCCTGACATGCCTTCTGCTCTGCTTTACCTGCCTATGAACTCTCCCTGCCTACCTTTGCTCCAAGCCCATCTCCCTCTTTGTCCTGGCCCCACCCAGTGTCTTGGCCTTTTGTGGCCTCTTTTGGTGCAGCCCATGGTTTCCTCCAGCTTCCCAGTCATAGGCACTGACCTTATTCTGGTGTCAGGACATTCCTCACTTGCCCTGTGAGGTTTTCAATACAGCAGAAGAGAGGAATATCTATACCATGGGAGGCAGCCCAGTGCAGAGGTTCCCCTATCCAGCACCAATCCTGTCAGCTTTGGGACTGGGAGGAACACTGACACCTCAGTGCTGTGCAACACCTCACTCACCCACCCGTGGGGCCCTGTGAGCAGCCATCCTGCACCCAGAGCCAGGGTCAGTCCCTCTGCATGGCAGCACAATCATGTGGAGCCTCCAGCCAATTCAGGGATGTCTCACAAGACACAGCTTGCATTCAGTGTGGATACAGCCTATGTGAGCTCCTTGCTGGGATGCAAATGCTGTGGGAAGGAAATACTGAAGCTGGAGTGAGACGAGTGAACAGATGTTATACAGCAATAACTTCCACCCCAATTCCCCTGGAAAGATTTGGATAGAAAGCCCTGACCTAGATCTCATCTAAAAGAAGTCTGAGATGCCAAAGCTTTCACAAACATAATCTGTTGACTCTACCTTTAAAAAAAAATGTCTACAACAACTAACTGCTTATAATTGTTGTTGCTAGCAAATTGCTTTTATTTTCTCCTATGAAGTTACAGCCAGACCTTCAGTGTGTGCCTCAGTACTTCTCTTCATCAGTGTCTCTTCATCTTAATGCTAATTTAATTAGCAAATAGCAGAGCAGGGAACTCTGGCTGATGTTTTAGCCTTTCAGGTGCAGCTTCCATGGGTTAGAGCAGCCTCGGAGCTTTTTTTCTCTTGGGTCTCTCAAAACCATAAATGTGGCCCACAGGTATAATTTCCCCATAGCTACAACTACTATACAAATACAATCCTGAGACATAAAATTCTCTTTACTCCATCTATTCATCATGGTACTAATGTTCAAAGTACATCCAAGAATATGGTCAGCCTCAATAGTATGTGTTTTAATAGTCTCAGCCTTTTCTATTTTAACTTTTAAAGCTAGGGCACAAATAAAAAGAAGGGGAAAAGGCTTATAGAATTAACACGGAATCCAAGTAAATAAAAATTATGTGTTGGTGTTCACGCAGATAAACCTCTTAGGTGATAAAGGAACATAAGTTTACCTTGGCCAGAGGAGTCTCTACAGTGTAACCTATAAGAGAGTAACAGTTTTCAGTACTTACTGCATCCTGTAAGAGTAAAGCCCAAGCATTCAAGCTTTAGACAACTGTGTCACAAGATACCAAGGAGAAAAGCTTAGGCACTCTGTATCAGAGTATACCCTGAAGAGGGTTGAACTATCTTCTATTCCACAAATCTGAAGACTGAGCTGCAAATCAAAACTGTAGTACTTATGCATAGGTATACATGAAGTCAATGCCATTGTAATGCCTTCCCATCTTTGGTCCTTTGCAAGAGCCTCCTTGTTTGGCTTCCTTAATACGATCTATATCCACCAGGATAGAATGTTTCTGGCAGTAATATGCCACTGAAATACTTGCATTTGAGGGATTATTTTGTCATATCTCATGTCCACCTGTCTATATGGACCTTCCTATCCTATATATTACATTTTCCCCACCTTGGCTACTCTACTAGAGCACATGGCCGGGCATCACTGCCCTCTCCCGGGCAGAGCTGTCCTGGCACGAACGCCAAGCCCGGCTTGCCAAAGCCCTGCACAGCAAGCAAGCTTGCTTTGCTTCAGGCACTGGAGCAGTATGATTGTTCATTTGCTGTTGCCCTGACACTTAAAGCAACCTCACCGAGCATTACAGTGACAGCTGAGCTTCTTCTCAAGAAGTAAGAATTTGTTGAAATGTAACTAAACAGATCAGAGGTGGTGCTCACTAGGATTAGAGGTCCACATGTCAAGAACTCTGAATGATGAAATAGTTATAATGCAAATTAAACTTTGTTCTGATAATGGAAAGTTATCTTAACTAGTATGTTTAAGCTAAGCTATGTTTAAGCTAAGTTCAAGTGTGGCTGCATTTCAGCCTCCAAAGGCCCTAAATTCTGGTTGCTAATGTGCTATCAACTGCACTGTTACAGTGACAGATCCCTAGTGACAACGATGGCAAGAGTCAGTCAATATGTTTCACAATGGTACCTTGTATTTTCAAGTCTCCTCCTGGGTGTTTTGGAGAATTTTGCTTGGACTACTACTTTGTGTATATACATATACACATACACGAGTGCTCCTGGTGTCACAGTTCCCATGTATTCATAGGGAAACAAGAGACAACTTATTTCCTCAGAAGAAGCTGGGAAGATAAATCCAGTCACAACAGGGAGGTGCTCAAATACAGAAGAAATTGCAGCTACAACATTTAATTATCTGAGTGTCTCTGAAAGCCATGTGTAATTTCCTAAGCAGATACATTCACCCCTTCTAATTTTGCCAGTGATGGAAAAAGGTGCATTACAGTCATCAATAGCACTTTACTTTCCATCTGTGTTTCCTCAAGAACTGTACTAGGTATCATGATTCATTCTGACTGCTCAAGCCATGAGCTCCCTCTAGCACCAAAAAGGATTAATGCAGTTGGTACCTTTGTCATCCTAAAGGAATAGAGAGAAAATATAAGGAAGTATCAGTAAGATAAAGGCAGTCTGACCCTTTTATTATTTTTTTACAAAACAAAACCAAAAAAAGCCCCACACAAAACGCCAACAACGGCAACAAAAGCAAAAACCCAACTGAACAAAAAACTCTACAACACAAACCAAACCACCAAAAAACCCCACAAACAAAAATCCTTTAAGTTAGCTATGTGCACCTAGCTAAACACTGTCACCCTAAAAATGAGGAGGCAAACACACTCACAGGACAGGAAAAAGAAGGATCTTAGTTTATATCCTAATCTATTAAATACAGGTACAGATTACAAGTCGACACTCTGGCTCTCAGCTTTCACGGGAGAGGAGTAGAAATTATCAAGATGATGATTCTGGCTTTGAAGATGTGCTCATTGCTTAAATTATCATTGTTACCAGAAAGGAAATAAAAAGAGAAAAGAGAATGAGCTTGGATAAATAAGCGGGTGAAATAATCCTTTAGAGAACCTCAGACCATAATATTCACGTTGGGCATTGAGAGATTCTCTGGTCTTTCCTTCTATTTTACAGCATTTGGGAGCAAAACAGGATTCAGTGGTGTTAGAGCTGCCCTTCCCCAGGAGTACCTAAATGGCATTCCTGGAGTAAATTGAGTGAGAAAAGTGCCTGCCTGCTACTGTCTAAGTCTTTCAGAGTGTGTTGGCAAGTTCCCTTTCCCAGATCCAGGGAAAGAAGAGATGAAGCCAACATTTTTTTTGGTGGCATTTGGGAGTGGTTTTAGAGGTGACAAGCACCAATATTAAAGTCTGTATATCTCTGCTCCACCGACTACAGTATTTCTGTTGTGCCCAAGGCCCAGGAAGCCTCTCTATGGCACAGTAATTCAAAACACAGAGAGAGCAAAGAATGTCAAAGAGAGTGTGGCAAAACTCCTGATAAAAGAGGGAAAGTCAAATGGATTTGCTGCTACACACAGCTGCTGGCCAAACCTGCAAGCCAAACTAGTACATAGAAGCAGCACCAACCTTTACACCAGTGAGAGAGCTCCTTCTCCCATGTTCAGAAGAAAGTCACAACTCTGTAGTGCAGGCAGGCATTGCAGATTTCAGTTGTCTGTAACCTTCTCAATGACTCTGCACCAGTGTCTGCTGTCCTGTCTTTCCAAGTCCTGTCCATCCAAGTCTTGTCTTTCATACACATCACATGTCTTTCAGTACTACCAATACTCCTGAAAGACCAAGCACCTAATAAAACTCCCTACAAGGCTTCAGTTTTGAAGTGACTGTTAATGTAAGAAGAATTTCCCCCTGTGTTAAATCCAAACTGGTCCAGTCTTGTCAGGAGGACCACAGACTTCATTCCACGTTGCAAGTTGCAGAATAAGTAGCACTGAAAGTCCAGGAGCCTCTCCTCCTCCCTTCATACACTCATGTTTAACTTCATGTACTCATGTTGTGGCCAGAGTCCCAGTGACCCACAGACAAAACAGATCTGTTGTGGCTCTTCTTAGGAAAAGAACAGCATTGTGCTGAGCAGGGACACTGCACCCTCTGCCACACCTCCCTACTGCCAGGGCAGGGGGAAAAGACACAAAAGGTGAAGTACAGGGAAATCAGATGACGTGGAAAACCAGGTCAGGCCAGGCTGAGATAACCACATATCCATCAGTGCTGATGATCCAGAAATGGTGCCTAATAATGTAGGTAATTGCTTAGTGCTCATCATAACATTCAGAACTTTGGCACTGCCTCTCCCTTCATTCAGTGCTACTTTTCCTGATGTCTTACATGCTCCACCTCATAGACCTCCTGTCCCTGATTGCATGGGCCACTCCACTGCCACCCCTCCCTCTCCAGCTATCTGCAGAACAAAGCAATGCCTGGATACTGGCTGACAGAAGCTGAAAATGGATTTTTGATATTAGCTGAAGAAAGCATAGTCACTCATGATTTACAAACCATTCAGAAGCTTCCCAAGAGTTTGACTTTACAATTCACTGAAGACTGTCATTGATTACACCTGCTAGTGATTTTATTACATTTCTTAAATTTCAATATCTAATTAGAATAAACCCTCTAATTCTTCCATAATGCCAACTTGAAAACAGCTTGGAGGCTGTATTCTCTAATCAAAGGTAAAAAAAATAAAATTTCTCAGTACATAGTTATAACGTCGACTTCAGAGATTGCTCATCAAAGCACAGAAGCAGCAATAGATGGTAACAGCCATGCTAAATGTTTAAAATTCTTTTAACATAAGCCAACCACCTAACACTACAGAAAATAAGAATTTCTTAATCACTGTCTTTGTCAAACTGCTGTACATTCTATAAACAGTTTCTAAGGTTCTTGTCTTATTGAGCTGTGACATGAGAACAAGCTCTTTCCTTTTCACAGGATGACTGAAAGCTGCTTTCTGCCAAGTTGTTTGTAGCAGTGACTATTAACAAATTATTACATAGTTACACATGTATGTGCACTGCATGAGGCTGCATATATACACAAATCTCAGGGGTTTTGCAGCCTCCAGAAGTAGAGCTACTTCCTAAATTTGCCATCTCTTGATGTGTACAGAGCAACCTGCTGCAGAAAGAACTGCCAACATTTACAAGAACTGCTACTAATGTTTGTTGTCTGAGCAGAGTGCACCTAGCCAACATCCATCTCTTCTCATAACGTGTTGGCCTAACTGGCATCATCCTTCCCAAAATCAAGAACTAAGGAATGGATAGCCTGGGATAGAACATACTCCTTCCAAACAGTCCGAAGGAAGACAGGGAAAGTACCCTCTCATTTGCAATGCTACAGAGGTAGCTGGATGACTTAGTGGAGTTCAAACAGAAGCCATCACCAAGCTCCCACCTCTGCTTTCTCTTGCAGTGCTGCCCATTACTCCCCCTACAAATCTTCTGATCTAACATAGTAACACCAAAAGAGAAGCAGGGCTCACACCCATCTTCTATTTCATTCCTTGTTCTCTAATCTTCTGGATATAGAGATGGTGGCTGTGCCCCCTGTCCACACTCAGTAACTCTGCAGTCATTTATTTGCCAAACAGCAGAACCCTCAGCCTATCTCTTCTGCTTGATCCTGTACATGATAAAAAATTTACAGCAGAGCACAGACCTTCCAAGGAAAGAGTGGGCTCTAAATTATTATTGTCAGTTATCTACTGTCACTCAAAACAAACAAAAACCTGATAAAAGCCAGCAGAAGTCATTTTAGATGCCCCATTCTACGCTAATTCTCTACTGTCTGACACTGTTTGTCCTTGTGTAAGTGATGTTATAAATGTGGATTAGAACATCAAGATGTGCATTAGGAATGAGAACCAACCATCACAAAATCAAAAAATTGCCTGCTTTCCTCATAGAATATATTAAAACATCACCCCACACAAATATAGATAGAAAAATTAAAAATCAAACTAATTAAAAATTCCAAAAGAATGGTATTTTTTGTCCCAGTGCTTCAAGGCATTACAAACATTCCTTTTTGGCACAAAATTTATCAGACTATTATCTATTACACTATGTAGCAATAGTCAGGTAAATATTATTTCCCCCGTCTCCCTTCTAATAGAGAACAGGATTTACAGATTTGAACACAGATTGATTTTTCAGCTTCTACTTTTAAAAAATGGAGCTTCAATTACTGACTGCATCATTGTTTTTAGACTGCTTTCTCAAGCAACCCATTTAAACTGGGATGTGGTATTAACTTCAACTTGGTATATGGCATAAGTAGAGACTTCTTTTCTGGCTTGGGGTGAACAGGAACAAATTTGTGTGTGCTGTTGAGTGGATTTTGGAGGTTTGTGATAGCTTGTGCTCAGGTCCACAATGCCAGCTTGGCTCATGCTTCAGGATTCCAGATCTTTCTTCAGTATTTTCCACTGCTTCTCTTTGAGAAACTTCTGACACAGCTCATTGTCGCCTTGAAGAGAGCTAAGGTACTCAGTTGTGAAATTGCACTTCTCAGGTAGCCAAAAGTTAACCATTCATTCTACAACAGCAAGAAAGAACTGGAGTAAGTGCTGGTCATGTAGTCAATAACCTAATTCAGTTCTTACTCTGTGGGCAAGGATGGTAAACTCTGGCTGAACCATGCGAAAGAGTTTCTGCTTCAGCCTTGGTGAATACTATACTTCAAGAATGGTAACATCAAAAAAACTGTTCCCCTGGTTCCTCAAAATCTCAGTACTCACCATATGGCAGTTTTGCCATCTCAGTAGCTTTAAATAATTCCATCTCCAAAAGACTACGTTTTATCTATACAGCCAATGCTACTAACCTTCCAGTAAATCACCTCAGGAATGGGAAAGAAAAATTTTTCTAAGTTAGTAAACAATACTACTCCAACACAGTGGAGACAGTGTGCCACTGGAATATACTGACAAAAATTCCCTGGAGAAAGTAAGTGACAGAAACTGGAAATCTGAAAAAAACACAAATAGCACTATTACCAATCTGTAATATTATTAGCACTACCTGATCCTGGATCCTAAGAAGCTCTCCAAATAAGCTAAACATATCTTTTGTTACCAGACAATGCTAGAGAGAGAGAGAGAAAAAAAAATTCCAACAGTTTTTCATTCCTCAAATATCTCAAGACACTCACCTGTGTAAAAATTTTAAATATGCCAGCTGTTCCCTCTTTTTCTGCATTTAAACAAAACATTTATCATGGACTCTCCTCTATTTATCATCTCACTGGTATGTCAGCAGCAAGACACTGAATAATGAACAGAAAATATTCCAGGCATTTCAGAGCAGGCCCATCACTACCTCACACCATGCTATCTTTGGCTAGCACGCCAGTCAAACTTCTCTGGAAACTTTGTTGACCTTTGTAACATTATGCCCAAAAAGTAGCGTTTGTCTGAGTGCAGAGGTGGCTCCAGTGTCTCTTCTTTTTGGAAATTCTGGCCATTCAAAATTAAATACAAACCTGGTTTCCCTACTTGAAACCATTTTCACAACAAGCAAGAACCTACAGTTAATTTCAAAATAGTAATTTCATTGCTAAAAACTCCTGACAACTCTCAAAGAAAAGGGAATTCATCAATTCCGAAACATGGACTAAAAGAGTGAATACAGCATGTGAAGTCTCTCTCAAATGTCTTCTGATAATTATCAAGAATATTCAACTTTTACTATTTGTTAGAATATACATGAACTATCATAACTTGCCATGAAGTACTTGTGTCTTATGCTCTAGGTATTAACTATTAACTTAACTTACTCCACATAAGAGATGAGATAAAACAGACCCTACAATGGATACACAAAGGAATGAACACCAAGTCAAAGCTTGACAAAGCCAACAGAAACCAAACCACCACAGACTGGCATTTTACAAAGTGCTTTATTTCCCAGTTCCTTCTGCAATGACTCATAAACATTACTTTTGTTTGCAAGATCAGAATAAACATCAGTGTACCATCAAAAGTATTAGCCTGCAGTCAATCCCTGAATGATCTTACCTTACTAATGTCAATTATGGTGGCTGACTTTATGGTACATTTTGTTAGCACCTGTCCTCAGTGAAACTTTTCCATTTTTGCAGTTATTAGCTAATCTCACTAGCAATCTCTCATTTTGCAAAGTAGTTCAGAAGTCTGAAATAAGAGGAATGGAGACACTTTTGTTCATAGATTAAACGAGATGGATAAAAACATTTCATTATGAAAACATCAATCTTTTTACCATTGCAACTGATGAACCCTAGGTCACAGCTCCTGAAGATGCTAAATTTGGTTCCAGTGTACTCTGCCTTTTATTTATTTTTTTTAAAGATGCCAAATTCACTTTGCCTGATCCAAGGAAAAAAATCACAAGTTTATGGAATACTTCAGCACAAAAGAATTTTTGGTAGCTATGGAACACAGATAATCATGGACTTTTCCACAGCAGCTGATAGCTAAATGCAAAATGAAGAATTCCTTTCCCTTTTATAAAACTTCAAGAGAAAAGAGAATTATCATATGTATTATTTCTATGGCCCTGACATGGCCAGAAAAATTTAACAAATAAATTATACAGCAAATAAACAGTAAAACAATTATCAATAGTGAGTGATATCATTGGAAGAAAATACTTGAAGTTACAGTGATAGTGCAATTCTTTCTGAAGCTCACCTAATTCATTATCAAAGAAGTCCTTTTCATCCAACTGTTCATAAACAGTTTTATGAACAACTAACAATCCACCATTTCCCTTTAACAGAGACTCTTCTCTTTATAATGAAATGTGAAGAGAGAGGACAAAAAAAATTAATTTAGCTAATGTTAGGAAGCTATCCATCAATTTTATATTCCAGTGCACTCATTATAAACCAGCAAGTGTGTCATATCACCTAGTGACCTGTCTAGATACCCCTGGTGTCCAGTGTCAGGTATCTTCCATAGGTGGTGTAAGAACATACATAAAAAACTTACCCTCTAAAGGAAGTTCCCTTCTTATTCAGGAAAATAATCTCTGAAAAGCACAAGAATATAAATCTCATTCCCAAACTCTGCTTATTTCTTTTCCCAAAGTTAACAGCACTTTCATCCAAGATGCCACTCACCACAAACTTGGCCCAATTCTGAAGCACTGCTAGACATAACACTGGGAAGATGCCACACCCTTAACACCTGTAAAAACAGCTTTATCAAAGTAGATAAAGTAGAATCTACTGCTGCAGCATCCTCTCCTCAGAATGACTCTTCCGTGCTCAAATGTGTAAAAATATGGCTGGTATTCTTTTCCAGCTAAAATAGAATGGATTAGACATGTTCCTGAGTTAATTCTCCACCTGAGATCTACTCTGGTGATGAGGTGAGTAAGCTGAACTTGAAAGGCCTAACCAGAACACATTCAAAAATGCTATTCCTGAATCAGACAAGATACACTACTTCGTTCACACAGAATGAATTCATAAAAATTAAATCTGATTACTTAAAAAATTAAAGGCAATAGTGACTTGCAGTGATCAAACAGAAATCAGTTTTTTTCATCATAACTTGAGTCCAGATGCAAATTTCAATACTTGAATCAATATGAGGAAAGCTAATTTAATTCATTGTCAATTAAAATAGATTAAAACACTGAGAAACAAAAGCAAATTAAAACAGCACATTCCCTTTGTGTTGCCCTCTTTCCTCAGATTCAACTTCATAGTTTGAACCCCGAATTTCTCTGTCTCCCCTTGTCCAAGGCAGCAGAGGGCATAGTGGAATATGGGTGTTCCAGTCAGTCTTTAACAGCTTCTTTCTGTTGCTCCATCAGGCTCTCCATAGGCTGCAGTCCTTCAGCAAGAGCCTGTTCTGGCATGGCTCCTCTCCACAGACCACTTCCTTCAGAAAAACCTGCACCTGCTCATGGCTCTGTAGTCTGCAGGGAAAACACCTTGCTCCAGCACCTGAAGCAATTCCTCCCTCTCCTTCTTCTCTCACATTGGTGCTCAGAGGACTGTTTCACCTTCTTTCTCACTCTTCTCTGCCATGCAGCATTTTGCCCTTTCTTATAAACACCTCCAGACAGGTGCCCAAGCTTCACCGATGTGCTCAGCTGTGTCCCGTGCTGGGCTCCTTACAGAGCTGCCTGGAACCAGCTGTGTCCTGCACAGGGCCACCCGATCTCAATATAGAAGCACAAACTAAAAGCTGAACATTAAGAACTTCCTGGCTGTCTCCTGTGCTCTTTTTCAAGTTGTGCCCAAAGAGACATTTGTGGGGACACAGTGGGGCAGACCCACAGACTGATCTGGATTCACAGCAATAACTTTGTATTGGTAACATGCTGGTACACAAAGTGCAAGACACTGCTGTCATCAGCACAGCTGTGTTTGTGCTGGCCTGTGTGGAGATGCAGGTGCAGGAGCAGAACCTGTGGCAGGTGCTTCCTCTGAGGACTTCTGCAGTGAAGCTCACCCCAGTACTTCCCACTCCTTAAGCAAAACACAATGATATCTTACATTTCAGTCATGTAAGAAATCAAACTCCACCACAATAAAGCAAAAAGGATACCCCAAAACATGGGAAACTGAGGATAGAGAAGTTTTTTAAAATGAGAAATTTGTTTCTGTGCTCCTCTGGGTAAGAAAAGAGCCAACAGGAGAAAGGCAGAAAACTGGAAAATGAGAAAATGTTGTAACAATTTTCCCATTCCCAAAAAACAATGAGTACAGTGGTAGGAGACAACAAAAATATGGCTAGGCCAGTGAGAGGTTAATTTTATGGCTTGTATTATGTACAAAGTTAGACATGCACTAGCACCTGACACGAAAAACCTGTACACCCACCAAATTATTGTGAGGATATTGATTTTAACTGGTAAAGCCCTCTTTCCACAGATCATCTGTTCTCAGTAGAAGTAAGGTCAAAAAGGTTCCCACTTCCTCCATCTGCTTCCATGCAATGAACACCTCAGATGTGGCAACAGCTTTGTCAGAAACGTGGAGTTATCAGACAAGTTTGCATTCAGAAGATAACTAGTGCACTGAAGATGAAAAAAAATTCACAATTACCATTCTAGTTTTTATTAGATGTGAGCTCAGAGCATAAATAGTAACAAAATCAACAATTAAAAAGTAGTAATTAAAAAAATATTTACCATCTAAAGTGAGCCATTTCAGCCATAAGAAATTGCAATCTTCAGCTGTAACTTTGAGAGCTTTCTATCTCCTGCAAGCAGCTTTCTACAAACTCCTCTTCCTTTTCTGTTCTCTGCTCTCTTGACAGTTACCTGGAGTACTCTCAGAGGTAAACAATCCTGAGAAAACAGCCAATATATAGTGAATTAAGAGATAGAAGTGGAAGAAAAGGGGGAAACACCAGCACACTTCGGAGAACTGAAGTGTCCTCTGTAAGAAACAAAATTTTCAATTCTATCTCACATTTAATTTTAGCTTTAAAAGAAACAGCTATGCGAAAAAGTTAAGTTTATGTAACTTAACAGTGACCTGACAAAGCAAAACTGAACTTAGATCTAGGATAGAATTTTAGGCCCAATTTGTGATTAATTTGCAGAAGCACTGTTAAACTGTAAGCTGGCAGTGGGGAGAAATTGAGATTTGTTTTCTTCTCACTGCTGACCAGTGTTTGTCAACGAACATATTTAAGAAAAAGTATTGTGTAAGGGCAATGCAATGAGCAAGAATGCCTACTTTTATCATGGTATTCTTCAGCTGCTTATTACTTCTGCCTGCTCCTATTCCTAAATTAGTACACTTGAGGGTGACTGTTCTAGGTGCTCCTAACTCTACATTTTTCACCAAGTTTTCACACATCGAGACTTTATCTTCCCTTAAGTTGGAAAGCAGAATTCCATGAGCCATCCTCCAAGAGATAATTATGTGTAGCTTTGCATCAGGCAGAAACACAAATGCAGCTGTTTCCAGGAGCTGGAAGGTTTTTCTTCTGCTCAACAAACATTGCAGAACACAGGGACATAGCCTCAGAGTTTGTTCCTAGCTCAGATAGAGCTCAGATCAAGGTCAAATTCACAAAAGAAGGCTCTCAGTTCATGAGACTTGACCATTTTTGACACCACTATTGGTTTCACTAACCAATGCAAATTCCATGCACAAAGAAAATTTGCCACATCTAGGACAGATGTGACAGATGTTAATAAAAAAACTGTGGTTTGCAGATGTCACTGACAGGCTGTCAAGTGACCAGGCAGATTATGCAAATGAAAAAGTGCCCTCATGTGAGGGGACAGGTCTTAACTATGGATTCTGGTGTTATGTGCAAGACACTGAACACAGCACAGATGAAAGATCACCTATAGAGGAAAAAAATGCCAAACCTTTCAGGCTTTGAGCATGGTGGTTTTGAGGGGTTTGGAATGCTTCATGTTCTGCATAAAAAGAAAAAAAGTGAAAAGGCTTTGGTTATTTTAGGTTATTAAAGGGTTAGAAATATACAAGATTATTAAGTTAAAGCTTACTCTGTGAAAAGTATATATATGAAAGGACTCTGGATAAAAGCTCTCTGTTACTTTATAACAAGCTTTGATTTACTTTAAGAAAATGCACAGAGATAACAAAAAGATCAGGAGATGCCACTGGCCTGCAGTTTCAGTTTGACATGCAGAAATGGCAATGTATGAATGAGTATTCATTAACATTTTGGGACACAATCAAAAACTTTGAGATCTGTCCAAACACTAGGCATCTTGTCAAGAAGACCAGAGAGTCGGCAGTAATACTAATATTCTGAATAGGAAGATATACTTTTGTTCTCTATTGGAAAATCCTCTTCCTCCTACCAAAGAAAGTGCATTACATAGAAGTCATGCCACTAAACTTAAATCGCCTTTGTTTCATTCCTGCAGGCCCTCTCATAAGATCTTACACACCTTCATGCTCTCCCATGTCCCTTGGCTTGTAGAACTTCTTGAGTGGGCAAGCAGAAAGAATAGCTATGTCAGCACACAAAGACAATCACTGCTTCTCAAGGGTGCTTTCAGGACTGGCACAGAGAATGTTAGTCTGGTACAAGGACACTGGGACTGAACTCCCTCTCACTGATCTGCCAACACACACCTCTACTGCCACTTGATTGCCACACCTAATTACATTTGAAATAGTATCTACAGACAGAAACTATTCTCTGAAGAGCAGAAGTATTCCTATGATCTTTCCTAGAGCCACTGAACTGTCAACTTTTGACCAAGGGAGAGAGTTGAATTTTTTACAGTATTTCAGTGGCAGTTTATGCTGTATTGACACTGTCCTGCTATAGAAATCCAAGTACACTAGACAAATGTCCAAATGGCAGATCCAATAGTATCTAAGTTTTTCTTTTCTAGTTCCTTGCTAGTGAGGACTCAGAAATCAACTCTTATACTACAAACAGATTTTCATGATGAGCCTTATCAATCCCTATTAGAAAAATGATCAGGAAGAGTGAGAAATTTAATTTGCTTAGAACAGCATGCTCTTGTTTAAACAGGCAGAATGTCATTAACAGAAGCCAGTACATGCCAAATGACCAACTGAGCTGCACTGCCGAGAGCGAAGGATGGTTGTAGCAAAAACATGAATTCCAATTAGCCACATTAAAAGATCTGATTACATGTGCCCTAAAATATCTGCATTATTTAACTGCAGATAAGTGTAATTAAAATGGTATTAAAGAACTATGTGCAAACAACTGTAGTCATGTCACCATTTCCTTCTGAGGTACATACATCTGTGCATGTATACGTATGTATTTTAAAACTATTAAGTATCCAAAGGTAACTTGTGTAAGGGGCTATCATATACATGCTTTTTGCAAGGTTTATTCTATCTATCAGAAGCTACCAGACTACTGATGAGAATTACTCCCACAGCTCCTATTTTCCTGTCCAGGGAAGACTCATTAGGACAAAGACACTCAGTACTTGTCCTCATAAAGATTTCCATGCTTTTGAAATCCCTTCTGTACAAGAACAGAACGGGGTCCTAGCTGACAAACATGTACTAATAGTTTGTATGATACTATAATAGCAGTACTATTTATGATCACTCCTTTGAAGACTCTCCAGAAAACACTTCAAATCCCTTCAGAAAATAAACACATAATTTGTAATGTGCATCAAGAATGGAATGGGATACTAAGATGTAAGAGCTTACATTGGGAAAAATAAATGCATGCACATACACCCCTGTTATTTGCTCTCCCCTCCTTTCCCCCCCAAATCATACCTTAGCTGCTGCTGTTGGACAGACCAGCTGGATAGCTTCTGACCTAAAAAGTCAACACCACCTGTTTTACACAAGGCTTGTTTCATTCATTATTGTTGCTGGGAGAAGGTAATTGTTACTGATGGGATAGGCTCTGAAGTCTATTCCTACGAAAGCTTAGTTCAGAAAGGCAAGGCAGATCAAAGACAATTTTCTCATCAGAGAGCCATAAAGAGCAGTAACTTTTTCCAGCACCATCCTCAGCTGTATCACACTTTCTATCCCTAATGGAACAGATTCTTCCTACCTAAACATCTGAGAACATATCTGCTTGAATAGGCTTAAGGGAGAAAATTGCACTTTTGCCAAGAGACAGACAACTTAACAGGCAGCTACTATCCACAGCCAGAATCAGGAATTCAAGTGGTCTGAAAGAGGCCAGCCCTAACAGCTGGCAGAAGCCATCCTTTCCTCCTTGTTTTATCAAATCTTTTCAGTTGCTGTGAATGTAAATGGTCTGTGAAACGGGGCTCCTTCATATTAATTCTGGTAATGATAGACCTCTACACAAGCAAGTAAAAAGAACTTAATGCAATGTAAAGGAACATACTTATGATTGTGGGGAAGGAGGGAGAAAAACTGATGGGGCAAAGCTAACCAGTGTTACCTTTTCAGTGAACTCAGCAGCTCCTTCAACAGTCCAACAGTGAAACACTGAGAACTGGAGGGCCTGAAGGCATGGGATTTCTGTGGAAGCCTTAACAAGTGTGAAGAAAGAGACATTTGGGCAGATACTAAGCTGCAGTCAGTGGGATGAGGAAAGCAGCAGGTTAATTCAGCTGGGAAGAAAAGGCTTGTTTTCCTTGGTAACAGGTAAAGAAAGAGTCTACAGCCCTGGGCTGAAGTTCCAAGAGGAGTTTCTTCTTCATATTAGAAGCTAAGAATGGGCACCTCAGATTATGGGGAGTCATTTATCTGCCTCTGGTGCTCACCAAAACTCAAGCAACTTTTCTGTTTTTAAGGGCAGGGGAGGCTTCCCTTCTCTTCCATACCTTTAAATTCCTACCACAAACTCACACTATCCACTGCTGGCATAGAGAGGACTATGGATAGGAACTCAGGAACTGCACTGAGCCTTTGGGCTCTCCACCCCAAAGCCCCCCAGCAGAACCCCCACCAGCCCTCCCAGCAGAATTCTTGCTTTTCAGAAACTTCTTCCACCTGGTCTCCCTGGAGCTGTCCTACTTGTTCTCCAACATCCCTAAAATCCACTGCCCTGAAAGAACTCTTGCATTTCTCCCCATGAGTCCCCATAACCACAAAATAGACCATTACTTTAAAAGAACAAGAAGTTTACATTTGAATAGCAATATTATACATTAAGTTACTATAGAAAAAAAAATTATACATATATATACAGATATTTGTGCCTATAAATTTTGTAGAAACCACAGTAATTTTGTACCACAAAAAGCACTCATTCCCAGTACTGGTTTCCACCCAAGAGGCCTCCAGCCTTGAACAAGAGCTATGGGTGTATACCTTTTTACACCTTCTCTACATTTTACCCGAAGGTTATTTTTGCATGCACATACAGAAGCACATCTCTTCTTGTAAAGCAACCAATCACTCTCACAGACAGCCAACAACAAGGATAACTGGAGAATCAGTTGTTCATTTACAGTACTGTTGAAGGTCAGGAATTCTAGGTTTGCAAAATAAGTGCTCGCGCACAACAACCACAAGAAAACAAAGTAAGCATCAGAAAAACATCTACAATTCCAACACAAAGTAATAACCAACTACTTTGCATCAAGCTGCATAGATTACACTGAAAAATCAGCCTTGCATATTCTACTTAAACAACTTTAACCATGGAATGGGGCAGCATTTACTTCTGATTTTTTTCAAATACATAACAGTCTTCTCTGTAAAATTTACGTGGATATTAGTGAACAAAGGCATTAAATGGAATCTAGAGACAGGATGTAGGGGATGAGTTCATGTTCCCTCTTTAGCAACATGTCCAAAACAAATGTAAAACACACACTTTTGAAAAAAAAGATTACATTAAATTAAAAAAACCAACATAGTAATAAACAGAAATATATATTTGGAAGACAAAGAACTGAAATTCTGTGAAAATGAAGAAAACTGAAGACAAAAATATGAGGATCCACTGAAGAATAATTTAAAATAAACTTTCCAATAAAGAGAATTTCAAGTCTAATCCCCAGTTTTTAAAAACAACTAATTCTTTATTGCTTCTTTAAAAATCTTCCAACTTTTTCTTTTTTTGTTTTCAGATACCATGCAAACCAGGATAGAATACAAAATTCATTTCAGAGCCTGCAATTCAAGATGGTCTAGAAGAGTCTTTTCTCCAGCTGTGAGCACTAGGTCAAAACCAGAAATACTGTCAGAAATTCTGTGCAGCACAGGATGAGACTGTAGCTCATGGTGGAAAGAACCATGTTAAAACCAGAACTCTTAATGAGGGAACTAAGCAAGAACTGATGGAAATGTAACTTGTCTTTCCTTAAGCTTTTACTCCAAGCACCAATGTATTGTCTGCTTTGAAGAGAACTAAAACGGAAATGACCTCTTGCTGGTAACCTTTAGGTGTAATTTATTCTTTTGAAAAGAAGCATTCTCAACAATGAGGAAAAATTCTCAAAAAAAAAGCAATATAAGGAAAGAGAATATAGGTTGGAATGCATTAGTTTAAACTTCAAGAAAAATTGGCCATGATGGAATTATTGAATACAGCAGCAGGGAAGGAGGAACCCATTCCAGTATGTAGTTTTTGAGCTGGAAAAGAAAAGAGGACTGCTGGCTGAGTGCTCCAGAACTAACACTGCAGCAGAGAACATCCACCTGGGAGATATTCTGACAATTAGCAAAACAACCTACCAAAAAACCAACAAACAAATAAAATAAAAAACCCCAACCAAATAAATAAACCCCAAAAGTGAATCTTGTGGGATTTTTCCTAGCCAGAAATGAGTAAAGCATACCATAAAACATATCAGTGTAGATACTAAATATTAGTGGCTCCAAAAAAACTGGAGAATTTTTTATGCACTTGCATGATAAAATACTGGCTCTTATTTAATAAGAGCATGATCCTCTTGGAAAATTCTAATGGGAGCTAACCCATAAACATTAGCTTTAAACAAATAGTGTTTACAATGTTAGTTAACCTCAGAGAAGTTAATCTTCAAGTCTAAGATATAGCACCTAACTAACAGATGTTGCAAAAAAAGGCAATTTGGAACACAAGTTCAATATAACACGTCTGAAAGTTTTAGTTTTAAATACTCAAAAGAAAATGAAAAATAATTTTAAATGGCCACTATTTAGACAATGTTTGTGAATGCCTGAATGCAAGTTAAATGTAACAATATAAAATGTTAATATTTTGGTTCATACAATATTCACAACACTTTCTTTTCTACATAAATGAATAAATAATTATCCTGGGGTTCATCGTTTGTTTGCTTTCAAGTCTGAAAAAGAGAAAAGTCCTCACACTGAATTCTTCTACAGCATGCAGGAGAAAAACCCTAATTTTATGATCAAGCTCTCAATCAGTTAATAGGAACTTAAACCAGAAAGGCTCCTATTGCTGTATACAAACTACTCTGAATGTTCCTCTAGGAATTCGATATCTGAAGCAAACAATGCAATTGCTTAACTTGATATCTATGTTGGTGTCAGTTTATTTAATTTACAGCTTTAAACTGATTCCAAGTTATTTGTAGGTGCAATTTTTTCATTCTTCAGGAAACGTCTGTCACACATTATACAGGTCAGTGCTTGCCACTTACTATGGCTTTAACTCAAATACTACTAAACCTTAATTTTTATCACATTCCATTTTCTAAAGATTCCTGGTAATTGTTTTAATTGTATGGACCACATAAGTCTTAGAATATGTCACTTTTGAAAAAGATGAGTTTGTTTTCTGAATGTTGTGGTGAGAGCATATTTGGACATATTGCTGTGATTATTTCCTTTGTTTTCTTGGGCTTCTCTTTGTGAAGAATGCATCCACAAGCCCTACATACCAAACAACAGCACATTTGTCTGAGCTGATAGCTTTAAGCACACAAAGCAAGAGGTAGATAACCTGAAATGGCAGCATCAATCATTTTCCATGAGAAAGACTCCTGCATTGTTAAGACCAACTGCAAATACAGTACTGCTGCAAAGGAAGGCTGCATGCATCAATGAAGCTCATTATAAAGCCAGAACTTAAGTTCAAAGCTTTCAAGTAAAAAACACTCACCATTACAATTCACACACTTTCCTTTATCATACAACCTTACATTCACCTGGCAACCTCACCTTTCTCCTCTCCTTGATCTTCATATCATTAACATTATGATCAGGTCAAAGTTGCATTTTCTTAAGCATCCATGTCCTTTATCACTTTGAAGTTTAGCATCCTGGACCTTCCTTTTGTCACAAAACCATTGCCATACTGATCCACTTGCTGTTGGATTCTGTGATCTTGGAGCTGACAGATTCTATGGTCTCTGTAGTGCAGTAAGAGTCAAGGGTCTCAAGGAGAAAATGTGAACCCAGCACTGTGATCCACATTCTAAAGCTAAGGAATTAAATTCTGGAAGACCTTCAGAAACAATGAACAAAATGTGCCATTTGGATAGAATCCAAATTACTCAAAACTTGAAACAGAAGAGAGAGGTGGTGTTCCACAGGGCAACTGATTGACCTGGAGTTGGCAGTGAGTCAAACCAAAACAGCTTTCTGTCAGAAGTACTCTAAAATATGCTCAGTCTGAATGTCATAATACAATTTAAAAAGAATGGCAGTACTTTGAGAGCACCTGCCTTTCCTTCCAAGACATTTAGAGTTCTCCAATTTGAAAAATCCTTCCAGGCTTCACCGGTGAAGGTGAAGAACTATGGTGACGAACTGTGGCAGTCTCTGATTTTATGTGTCTCCATAGACAATGCTTTTTCTCTTGGTTCTTGTTTAACTTGGCTCACACGGGTAACAACACCCTCTGTATTTTCTTCAGCTTAAAAACAAAATAAAATCAAACATTGAAGTTCAAACTCCATTGACAATGCTTCAACCTCAATAACTGTGCATTTAAAATAAAAATATTTCAGGAACTCAAGCTAGTAGTTAAGGCATATATATGAAGTTTACTGCTTTTTTAGCTTGACAGCCAGTTATGTCACCTACTGCGCTCTAAAATATTGCAAATTGACATGAACTTACTGCAGTAAGGCTCCCCTTGACTACCAATATTTAAACCAATCTGGAGATATAAAATCACTTTCACACAAAGTGTCTTTCCTCTTTCCCATGGAAAAATAAAAAAACTAATTAGAATTGGCTGAAAGAAGTCTGTCTTGGAGTTCCCCACTATCAATATATTTTGTTCTGTGTGTCCTCTCTTCAAGACACACAGAACAAAATCCACTGTATTTTCTATATTCACATATTATTGAGAAAACTGCAACTTACTAAGTGCTGGCTGGCTGTCCACAATCCGTACTGGAATAGTTTGTACATCTCCCAAGAGAATCTGATGTGCTCGTCCTTCCAGGTTTCTGGCGTCATCCACCCCTTCAGCTGGTACCAGCTGGCCCATGGCAACCAGACTGTGATCAGAGCCAGGCAGAGTCCCAAAAGCAGGCACAGCAGCACTGTCCTGTGTTAGGCCAGCACCTGCTTGCAGACTGTGCCCCTGACTCAGTGCTAGGGAATGGCTGCTTATTGCACTCCCCAGGGAATCCAGAAGACTTGCAGGGCTGGGAGGGGAATGGTTATTTACAGCTAGCAGGGCTGTTGGTCCGTTTGTCGAGGTAAATGTCGACTGCAGCTGCAATCCCTGTGAAAGAGAAGGCAGAAGTACCAACAGAACAGCATTTACAGCAGGAGTTTGCATTTAACAGCATGTATTGTCTAGATAGCTTCTGAATTCCTATTCATTAACTCTTCTGAACACTCCATCCCAGCAACTCCAGGCTCAAAATGTACTTGAAAACATTAGGACAATGGAATCCAGCAGCATTTAGAAGACTGCCTATGACTATAAAGCTCTAATTTTGGATTGACATTCAGTTTCAGATCATTCCCCAGTACTGCCCATTCCCACAAGAGGTGGGTACGACAACCTAAGCACACAGCTTAAAATAAAATGATGTGATGTGGACCCAGGCTGTCCTCAGAAAGAGAGGAAACAGCAAGTAGAATAGAATCTTACTATAGATTGTACTTCTAGGGAAAAGATACATTTCATTGTATCAGAAAATACGAAGGCAGATTTTCAAAGTAGTTAAGGAAAAAGGATAAGAGAGCCAGCTTTGAAGGAAGATGAGCTTTAGAAGAAGCTCTTTTAGCATGACATTCTTATCCGTCCCTCTTCAGCCTTTCAACCTGCAAGTTTACAGCTCTTAGCTGGGAGCAGTTTCAGGATTTTAAGATATTTTCTTAAGAGGCTGGAGAAGGATTTAAAAGGAATAAACAAGACTTTCTTATCTCCCTGTAGCTTTGCAGCATTTTCATTATGAAATGACTGGACCTCGTGGAAAATGAAGAGGTACTTGGTTTGAGGTAGAAACCACTACCTTTACCCTCTTGGTTTTGCCTTCACAAGAGACCCTAACCTCAAAGTGTCAAAAGATAGTAGTGGGATCCCCTGCACTGCAGATATATGCTAAATGTGACATGCAAGAGCAACCAGAGTAAGAGCTGACAGCTACTTCAAAGTCCATGTTACCCAGTTAGGTTTGGGATCAGCTGAGAGGGAACTTGCTGTTCTCAGCTCGCCTTCAGCAATTCCATCACAGCATGTTTGATGTTCTGTAAATTACTTGACTGTACCTGAAGTTGTGCAAATATCTTGGGCTGAAGTGAAGAGAGTGAAGACAACAGCTGAGTTGTTTCTGGTACCAAGGACTCCCCACTCTGGTTGGATTCTGCTTTGGTGATGACTGACTCCACTCCTGAGCTCCCTACAGTGCCAAAGTAAGAAAGCAGACAGTTATGACAAATCTCTTCTTCCTGTTTAATAAAAGTCTTCCTGTGAAATTAGTGTAACTTCTATGCAATATCATCCATAGTCCATTTATCTGGAGGTCTTTCAGCCTACAGATTACATCATAACCTCAAAATTCTTATTTAATGCAAGAACGATGGACTTAGTTTCCTGAAGTTTTGCAAAAACTGAGATTTGCTTATAAAAATTTCTGCAAAAAAACTTCTCATTAAATCATTCCATTTCCTGTTTGAACCACTCAGAACATTTTGGTTAAGCTTTATGCAGACACAAGCATGGCTCAGTTTCTAATTTCTCAGTTCCATGGTTATAGACGCAGAAGAACTTGCCCTGTGAATGCAGATTAGTCTGGTGAATGCAAAAAAATTGAGAATGGTCAACTGCAAAACATTTTCTATCAGAAAATCATAAGAAAAGTTTCCAGCAATCTGAGTGGAGGTAGATTTTTCAACATATATAATGACCTGCAGACTCTTAGCTATTCATAACTGACCAGAAGATACATACAAGTCTATAAATGTTCTTGAACACAAGCACTTCAAGTACTTAGATTCTTTTGAATATTATACAGAGATCCCATATGCATATGTGAATGTTCACATGCAGGAAGAGATAGTAGTTCTCTCCCTGGGTTGTATTGTACAGCAACATCCCTGGGAAAAAAAGGTAATAGTTCAACTCCTCCTCTATTCGCTACAAAGGAAGTTGTATCACATGGACATAGGGAGTTCTGCACAAACAAGTTCTATTACTGCCTGATTTCTTAAACAGTTGTTTCCATTTGGCATAAGTTAGAATTTTAAAAAAAAATATATACAAAGAGTAGTCTGAAAAGTCAATGCTGTTTTCCCTTGCTACCACTTCACAAACATTAATGAAATATCATTTTAGGAAGTTAGGCTTCTTTTTTGTAATACAGTTATAAACGTGCTGGTGCACAAACACATACCCACACATATAAAGTGGAGATGAGGCATGCTGCAATTAAGAGTTTCTGCTTATATTCACTGAGCTGGTTCACATGTGCAGAAAACTAAACAAATCTCACACTTTTGCTTCCTGCAAAATTCAGTGTGTCACTGGGTGGATGTTTGCACATTTGATAGGCTACTTAGAAAATTCTGTGTAAAACAAAGAAAGCAAAAATTGTTCTCTTTCTGAGTGTTCTCCAGCATCCCTGCTGAGCTGAAGACACAACTATCCTGTGTCTCTCCATGAAAACACAGTAATGGCAATATTAACATAGGCATGCAAGCTTAAGCACAGTAAGTCTGTTCACACTGCAAATTTCTTTCTTCTAAACAACAAGATTTCCTTAAAAAATAGGGACGCTGTTCAAGCTGAGTCTAAAAATTAACCTCTTGTTCTCTCACAGCTGTAAACACTGGAATTTTTCCCTAAAAGCACCAAGCATACTTAATGCTTTTCAGCATCATGTTCAAATTAATCCATTGCAACAATAGCCAAAATAAGTTAAAAAAATCCCAAAAGAAACATAGCCCAACCCTTTTTTAACGGTAAATGCACTGGTGTACATGAAACTGCTTCACATAAATCAGGTTCACCAAGTTGTTGAGGACAACTCATGAAGTGAGCCAAACCTCTGGGGATTTATATTTCCTGCTACAACAAATAAGAAACTGGCCCATGTCAATCCCTGTCCTAAGGGGAAAGAGAGACAAACACATCAGGACTTCTTCAGGCAAGAACCACAGGATAACTGTTGACATCAGTAAATCCTGAACATAACTGTGGCAGTCCCCCTTTGGTCTCTGTAGACTTCTCTATCAGCTGTCTAGAACAAAATGTACCCAACCATCATGTTTCAGTTAAATGGGGAAACCAGCTGGCTCTGCTACTGAGATTAAAAACATCTGTGAAGTCTAGAGCATGATCTGAAAAATTATGTGCAAAAGTGTGCAAACAATTAGGCTCTTCCATCTCACTTCAATCATACCCCTGCTAAAAGCCAGGGATAGTTCTGATGAGTTTCACATCAAACCTATTAAAAGATGATGGGGAAAGCATCTACAAACCTGAGGAAAAGTTCTTTTGGTATCACATTAGACAAATATTCTTGAAACAAGGGTGGGAAGGGCAGAATAATCTAATTTTAAAATTATTACCAGCCACTATAATCCAACAGAACATCTTAGCCTATGTGTAATTCTAACTGTGTGGGTAGTAAGTAGATCTAGTTACAAACATCTGTATTTTGTCTTAGTACATGTTTTGAAGTTGAAGTAATAGTAGTAGGAACACACTTTCAACGAAGGGAAAACAGCATAACATCTTCAAAAAAACCAGTCCTTTGACCAAGAATCCATAAAAGTAAGTTTATATAGAAATATACCTTATCTACACTCTCGTTTTGAAACAGACAGGGAAGAATTTTAACACTTTGTGGCTCAACAATCATTGGGAAGAGACGGTATTTGGATGCCACATTAATAAAGAAGTTACATCACAAAGAACTGAAGAAACATCTCTCAGCCCTGCTGCCACTTAACACCTGTGTTTCTATTTTTGTTCTAAGCATCAAGGAAAAAGGGAAAAGACTGCTTTCAATTCCAACAAAAGAAATACAATGCTTGTTGTTCAGTGCCTGATCCTAGCACTGGAACTCATCAGGCCAATGACTTTTGAGAAGCAGGAGTCTCAATGTGCATTGAAGTCCCTTTCAGCAAGACATTTAAACATATGAGAAGCACAAACGACCTGGAAACTCAAGTACCCTGCTGGATCCTGAGGATTGTGTCCCCTGACAGACATATCTGTTCAGTAGTAACTTAACTCTCTCTAAACAGATATTATTAGCACCTTCAGCCAAGGTAAAATGTTCTTTCCAGACAACCATCCCATTAAAATTTTGTTTGCCTGAAGATGCTAAATAAAAGCCAAGTTTATAATTTTAATACTTCTGCCAACAACATTATGACTACGCATATTTTTTTCCACACATGCAGTCAAATAGACAAAAAAAGTAAACCAAAATACTTATAGCAAAATAATCCTTCTTAAGTTCACCTGAGTGACAGGACATGAAAGCAACCTCCCTGGAAGGAAAGTGAACCTCTGTGACATAGTTAATAAAACACATTTGGATACAGACACGTTATATATGCAGTCCTACCATCTGAAGGTGGTGAGGCAAATGCAACAGTCACTGTTTCTGTGAGGACATTCCCACTGTCTGTGGTCCATTGCAGCTGAAAGGAGAAAGAACTCAGTTCTCAGAAAGGGTGCAAGCTTGTCTACAGGCTCAATACAGGTCTGATAAGAAAATAATATCTGAAACTACATTTTCTAACTTTTTTATAATTATGCATTTTTGGACCTCTTGATTCACATAAAAAAAAGTACTGTAAAAGACTTAAAAGTGCACTGTATTTCAGGAAGGTTATCTGCCTTACCTCCTCATGACAATTTAATGACTTCAAAATAGAAAATAGTCAAACCATTTGACTAACTAACAAGCACACTCACTCACCTGGGCTACACCAGTGTAGGGAGAGGGAAAAGACTGATGACACAGCATGATTTAATGGTACTGTTTGTCAAAGCTGATTTTAAATCAGCCATTTCTTAGTGGTTAGTCTCATAACTGGGAAAACTAGTATCACTGTGTACCCTTTATTACTCAATACATGGAAGAAATTAAGGAATAAGATTTAAGAGTTACTGAACATTTGGAAGATTCAACTCCAAGCTCACTGCACTTACTATAAAGTATATTTATTACTACGTATACATTTAAAATGTTTATTAAGTCCTAATTTAGACTGCACCTGAGACATACTTCATTTCCATGTTTTCAGTTACTGAAAAGCAGTAGTAACTTCTTCAAAACATAGACAGTGACAAAGCCATGAACAAAATTTTATGCCATCTGTCAATTTTTCTATACCAATGGCTTCCAGTTTATGCAGTAATCAAGAAGTGCTAATATTGTGTAATTCATCAACCAACTAGCAGCAATCTAATACTGATGAGATAAATACCGAATAAGGTCAGAAGGTTTTATTCACATTTAATCCAATCTTGCTCAGCCAGAGATTCCACTGAAAATATTGCTGCTGGAAATATAAAGTCACAGAGAATTTTGGATGAAATACAGCTAAGTGGTAAAAATTAAGATTTCCAGTATTTAACTCCAAAAATCAGAAAGATATACAAAGGCCAACATACCGTTGCTGGGATACTTTCCGAACTATACACCAGCTCTCCATTCCTTAGGGACTTCTGCACTTCATGAATGTGGTTCTTGATGTCATTCACAGTGGGGAAGAAGGACAGGTTATGTCTTTCTGGCACTTCATCAGGTGTGAACAATTCTCTTTCCACATACTTTCTGTCATATGTTAAAGGACATTTATTAGCATACTTAAATATATTCTGCTATTTTCCATTGTTAACAGACCCTGCTACCTTCTCCCTCCTCTTGCTGCAATGACAAGACAAAAGCTAGATGATCTTCTGAGCCAGTTCCTTGTGCATCTGCTACAGAGTCTGGAATTTAGAACCCCCATTTATTCAAGTAACTTTAAAGAGTAAAGCAGCTTGTAGTGGCTATCTACAATTATATGAAAAGATATCAAAAGCTGGGAAAAACAGACTCATGACATCTGGGAATTAGATTCAGTAATGCACCAGCACTGCCCTTTAGCTGCAAATCAAATTAATCAAATACAAAAGAAGATATAGCACTACAGACTGAGAGCACTGCAGACAGTTCTGTACCTCAGTTGCTTCCTCACTGCATAGACCTGCTCTATTCCCTGAGACACGAGCTCTCGGATCTTGTCTGCCACTTGAGGATGAAGTCGAGAAGGCAGTGTACTGTTCTCATCCCTAATGACTTCCTCCTCCTCCTCAGGAGAAGACATAGAAAGATGGGATGGTGAAGGAGGGAGGCAGGAAGTTTCCATTTCATGATATTGGTGGGCTTGCTGAGTAGGTAACTGTACATACCACCTAGCAAGAAGAAGAGAGTTTATATACACAGTTTTCAAACAAAGGCAAAAAATTAGTGTCTTGGGGGAACAGTCTGAGAACTACCAACAACCTAGACAGTGTGATAAATTTTTACAGCCCCTAAGCTAGAAGATCTCTTTCAGAACCCAGGGCCCTCTCACATCTTCCAATGCAAAACAAACTAGATCAAACCCAAAACTATACAACTACTTCTATCGATACCCTGCATGGAAACACCTGCTTAAGTTCCATAGCTTAGTGCTTAACACATTTACCAAATTAATACTTCAGTGCCACAGAAGTCTTACAGACAGTGTGGGGTTATTTTATTATCAGTAAGTGACTAAGTAAAACAAAACAACAACAACAAAAAAGTCCAAATAAAAAACTGCTCTTTTCTGCTTCATTTGTGAAAATAAAGAAAAAAGTGGAAGTTTCACCTGAGGACACCACCAGCATCTATCAAGTTCTTCTTCAGCATGTTGAATGCTTTCTCCTGCTCCATTCTTATGATTTTCTTGTCAATTTTAGGGTCAGTAGGAACCCTGTATTCTGGAAACTTTTGAACCTTTTTAATATAGATCCTTCCAAGGAGGAATAAAAAAAATTCTTCATCAGTATACTTTGGCTTTGGGAACGGAAAGGCAAAAATTCCACTTCATATCAGGCATTAATATAGAAAAAGTTCAAGCAGAGGGCTGTAGTGTGTGAGGATTCTCTAAAAGAACAGGGTATGTGCTAAACTAGGATGATTGACTAATATCAGTGCAATTAAAAGCCCGAAGAAGAAACAACAAATAAGATGACAAAGTTTTAGGAGCAGAAATAGTCACTAAAGGACACCACAACAGCCCGTGAATGCTCAGGTAGATAATGAATCCCACTTGTATGTCATAGGGTAATGTACTGCTACTTTGCATTCAGGGAACTTATCATATTTCGGCCTTATTCAGTCAAACAGGACAACATTTCCTCCTTACCTCTAAATAAGTATCAACCTTGACTTATCAAGGAGGTAAAGCTAAAAGCTACAGTGAGTATCAGCTACCACCCCAAACCAGTGCTCTGTCATGGCTCACAGAAAGAATGCTATTAGGATGCTCAGTCATTCTTACAGCTTTACAGATAATACAGATAATTCTTACCTTGCTGGACAAGTGGCTTTGTACAGCTGGCCAGAGGTGCTTTCCTGCTCACCAGCTTTTTTGGGCTGAAATCCTTTCCTCCTTGGCCCATATTGGCACTCCATTACAATGGCTCTGCTTCCTGGAAACAGAAAGTAATGCGCTCTGTTCAAGCAATCACTGAATTCATTAGAGTAAAATACAAACTACAGAAGAGATGAGAGTTCTGAAGCAGTTATTTCTGTTTGCCATCAGACTCTTTAGAAGGCAGAACCCTCAGATATAGCAAGCAAATACAATACAAATGCTTCTCTCTCAGCATGTAAAAGCACGTTAAACTATTTCTCAGACTTATCACACCTCACAGCATTCCTCAATATATGTGAAGGCAAAATATGGGACTTTGCCCTGGTGAGCACCAATACTTTACAAGATGAGAAGTCTTGCAAGCTACCAAAGGAACACAATACTGGTAATAAATAAAAAAAAGCAGAACCCCAAAACAACAAAAATCTCCAGCTGAAATCAAAAGTTTGATGGTTTTGGCTGGGATAGAGTTAATTTTCTTCAGAGTAGCCAGTGTGAGGTTGTGTTTTGGATTTGTGCTGGAAACAGTGCTGATAACACAGGGATGTTTAGTTACTGCAGAGCAAGGCTTACACAGAGTCAAGGTCTTTTCCACCTCTCACCCCATCACACCAATGAGGAGGCTGAGGGACACAAGAAACTGGGAGGGGACACAGCTAGGACAGCTGATCCAAAACGACCAAAGTCATATTCCATACCATATGGCACCACATGCAGCATATGGAGCTGTGGGAAGCAGAAAGAAGTGCGGGGGACATTCAAAGTTAATGTTTATCTTCTCAAGCAGCCATTACAAATGATGGTGTCCTGCTGTCCTGGGAAATGGGAAGTTGTGAATGAATTCCTTACTTTGCTTTGCTTGCATGTGTGTGTGTATTTTCCTTTACCTTTTAAACAGTTCCTATCTCAGCCCATGATTTTTCTCACTTTTACCTTTCTGATTCTCTCCCCCATCCCACTGGGGAATGAGTGAGCAGCTCTGTGGTGATTTCCAGCTGGGGTCAAACCACAAGACAGGGTCACCAGCCATTTCCCTCCTGGCTTAAATCAACGCTTCAGACCATGCTGTCCCGTAAAAGCTCAGCCTTGCAGTTAAGAAATCCTAACTGCTAAATAACACAGTTTCGGCACAGCACAACCACAGAAAACCAGACAGGCTCAAACAAATACTGCTTAGCTCTAAACTTGAATTAAGTGACTTCTTCCAGTCAGACCTCCAACAAAAGGGATCGACAAGCAAAGCATTAAAGTGGTCAAGAAAGAAATATCTTCCAAATTTAGTTATCTCTTATTTATAGTTTGTGTACTCTAGTATGCAGGCAAGGAGCTGCCTATGCCACAAGTGTTATACCCAGAAACTTCTGAAGTACTGTAACAGCAACATAATGTGTTTCCACAAGATACCAAATGATCTAGATGAAACTAAAGATGCCCCACACACAATCTTGGGGAAAAAAAAGCTAAGTTGCTGTGATTTTATTCTTAGTTTTCTTTTATCTCACAGTTTATGGCTGAAGCTTTTTTCAGTAACTTTCAGGGAAAAAAAGAAGAAAAACCCCCAAACATAACCTACATTCCTGTCACTCATTTTCTCTTGTAGCAAGTAAAGCCCATTCATTTTATATCCAAATTAAACTCTTGGTAATTTCACATACATACTGCATGAGCTAAATATGTAATTACCAAGCTGTGAAGCCTGCGTGTACATTTCAAAAAGAACCCCAATCACCAAAAGTCTCTCTGCTGATGTCTGTTGATGTTTATCTTGCTTGTTTGTTTGGAATTCTGAATTTATGTATTTATTACTTTAATGATTGCAATTTAAATAGTTTATTAACTCCTGTGGAACAAACTCTTCTAAAGATCAAGTTGGGCAGAATAATTGAACAAGCTCTTACCCTTATGAGAACTTTCATGACCTAAAAGAGCAGATGGGACCTCCACCTGAAGACCTCATCACAAGAACCCCCATCAAATGGTAATTAGCTAATCTCTAAAGGACAAATGGAAACAATCATAGCAAAACATAAAAAAAGGAAAAAAGATCCTTCAGAACCTCACAGCAGTGTGCAAGCTGCTCCTTTTTTATGTTTGTGTCTAGACCTTATCAAAACTAAGGAACAACATAAAGATTCTTCTTTATGGCCAGCTGGGAGCTGACGTTGAAATTTTGAAAGCAGTTATTAAAATAAAAGTTAGTTACCTGCATTGACAAAGGGGATCCCATCATATGGGACATACTGGGATTTCCACATCAACCGTGTGGCGGGTTTGGCTGGGCTTGGAGACTGGCGTGTCCCCCACACGCTCTGTGTTTGCTGCTTGTGGAGCGTGAGAACGCTCTCTAACTCGGCCTCGCTCACGCAATAGCCGCGGTACGAGTCCCCAATTCTCTGCATGGAAAGGACGGGAAATAATAGCATTATTCACCCATCTGACTGCTGGACATTACACCAGAAAACAAAAGCAGTCAGGGACTCCGGCAGGTGAGAACATAGGCCCAAATTTCTGGCATTCCATGGCTTTTGTCACCACAGCAGTATCCTCATAAAGAGATTTATCATAGGATCTAATAGGAGAGCAATCCTCACTGAGGTCAGGAGTTTGTCTGCCATCCAAGACCCTAAGAATATCAAGAACCCCTGAAAAAGTTACAGTCACTGCCAACTGATTTCCAGAGGACAACTTCACTTCTGTGGTTTACCCCCAACACACACGTCAGTTGCAGTCACTGACTAGACAAATTAGTATTAGATGAAGTTTTTCACTTGACTGCCATACAGAATCTCTGAATCACTAATAATTGTCTCTGCATCTCCTGCAAACATACTGCACTGAGCTGGAGCAGAATGCACCTGCCCATACTACCAGTAACTGTCTCATCTACTTAGTGCACTAACTTTGAACTGAAAAGTCTCACACAGCATCCCTCCCAACTTTTGATGCACTCTGGATTCTCAGCATTACACAGAAACACACTGTACCAGATTTGCCATGTGCAAACTGATGATGGTTTCAATGAACTCTGCTAATGTCTGGGCTACTCCACAAAAACTGCATCTAACTTGACTCAAAGTGGTTTTCCAGCTACTCAGTGCCGTCACAGTTGGTTCAGTAAAGCTGGTCTTAAAGGCCAGACAGTAAGCAACAAAATTACTGGGACAGAGAAGAACTTTTCATCTAAACGTTTGCACGCAGCTCAGGGACAGGCTGGCCAACCAGCTCTAACAGCCAGAGTAGTCTGCCAGCTCAGTCTTAAAGTGCATCTGTGGGACAAACACATGGAGAATGAGTACTAAGGTCTGATACATTTATTTTGCCACCTTCAGTGACAGAACAACCAGATGTTTAAATAATACCAACAGCAAAAGAACAACAGTGTCCCCCCAAGATTATCACACGGATACATTACCAACAACTGCCTAAAACCTGCCTCACCTTCATCTAAGAGAAACAGAATGTCTGTGGTTAGCCAGACCTAAAGTCAACAATGAACCAATAAAGATCTTGTGAATGAACTGGGCCAGCACAGTGCTGCTGCTAGTGCAAGGACAGATGGGAGGGTTGTGTGTGCACTGAGACACGAGCTGTTCACACCTCAGAACTCACTGCTCTCTGCAGCAGCTAACCAGGTCTGCACTGGCTGCACTCACACGGCTATGGGGAGCAAGAGACACTGGCAATTGTTTAATAAGAAATTATAAATAACACTTCTGAACAAAACTTGATCTGAAAAAATCAGGAGAAGCAAACCAGCCTGAGAAGAACCAGAACTTCTTTCTTTCCAGAAATCTGGGATGCTGCCTTTCAGAAGAGAGATTACAGCATCACTCCACATAACAAATACTGCAAAACCAGCTGGTTTTTTTTTCCATATCTCATACTTGTCACTAAAAATAGGTCATTGACCTTATTCTAGGGAGATGGGAAGACTTATAAAACTGTTGTGCCAGAAAACTAGCAAAAACAGTTAAGGCACTCTCTCCTACTCTGGCTTTACTTTTGCACAAGTTAGATCATTTTCCCTAAACTGGTGGAAGGGGAGGAGGAAGATGAGAAGAAAACCATACAGTACATAAGATCCCTGCTTTCTACAGGCTTCACAAGTAGGGAGAAAACGGACAAAAAAGACCTACCTTCTTCAGACTAATAAATTAATTTTGTATAGTTAATTAATGCAGCTTTCAATTAAATTTTATTTCAGTAGGCTAATACATGCAGGAAATGCATCTGATCAGACCACTGAAAACTAAATGTAAGTTATTGAAAGGAACTGTTTTAAAATTAACTCTGTAACAATGTAATTACCTTGAAGTAATCACATACTCTTCAGCCCTTTAATTCCAAAGTTCAGGCCAAAAAGTTGAGAGATTCCTTCTTTCTCCCCAGGCCTTGCCTCAACAAAATATATAAAAGCTTACCCAAAAGTACACACACCAAGACTGCAGTTTTCCTTGAGGAAACTCATAGCAGCAGGGTACCAGAGACACTTTGCAGTCCAGACACAGCAAGTGTAAGCTGAACATTTCAAGGCAGTAAGCTTTTACTGCTCTGTGTTTGCCCACAGTACCAACTGCCAAAGGAGTCACTGCCCTTTGGAGTGCAGTGGCTTCACCTGCTGACACCTTGTGTGAGTCACAGAGACCGAAACACTGTTTTAAGCTTGTTTCAATTCTGGCAGACAACTGAAAGAGGGGAGTTGTGAGCTGACATATTTACCAGCATCTCTCCAAACTAGATCTCCAAATTTCAGTAGAGCCCTTCAACTCTGTTACTAGTAACAAAGCATTTTGACACCTGAAAGATAAATGACACCTCAAAATCCCAGTGTCTGTAGTTTGTGCCCAAAAAAAGACAATGCATCCCAGCACTCTCCGGTGGATCAGGGAGGATTAATGCATACAGGCAACAGTTCTGCTGAACAGCAGAGGGAGATGTTTGTGTCCTCAGAACATATCAAAATAGACATTACTTCTATTTCCTTTCCTTTAAAAATAGGAACTTTTCTACAAATGCCACTGTGAGTTCTAAACGGAGCAGGTGAAATTTCTTGTAATAGAGACAAAGCAGATCATAAGTCCTCCGATAATATGATGCCAGTAATAAATTATTCAGATAAGCTACATGGATGCTAGCAAAGAATGCACCACATAGTGCTAAAAACACAGTGAACCTTATGAATTAACTGGCCAACTGAATTAAGGGACTGATTCTATAAAAATTGTATCTCCACCATGGAAGAAATTATGCTATTAATTTTCTGACTTCTTAACACTTATGTGGACATAAGAGTGGATGTAAGAGTAGTGTACCATTTGTGCTAAATAAATGACATAACGCAAAAGGAATAGATTAATATATTTAATTTAAAAACTGTTTCTAAGCAGATACAGACAGAAATTAGATTTTTAGGTCCTTCAAACTGCAACTTGTAGTTATCAGTGGCCAAGCCAGTAGGAAAAAAAAAGTGGTAGAGATATCTAAAGAGATTAGACAGCTACAAAGTATGAGCTTTCCTTTTAAATAAGAGAAAGCAAAATAAACATCTATCAGAAAGAGTCTGGCAGCAGGAGGAAGTGTAGTTGATCTCTCAAGAAACTTCCCATCTCCCCTCCCATCCTGCCAAGGGACTTATGATGCATTCTAGCTGCTGATAGCATCCTAGTCATCAGGACAGTTCTGAAAACATCTACCAATATGCAGAAAAGGAAGAGTTCTGTTTAGGTCAAAAGCCATCACAGAACAGAAAGACGGAGCATTTTTTAACAAAAGAGAAAACAAGCACAAGTAACCTAACTTGCTGTGACAAAAAAAAAATCAGCAAGAACATCTACAATAGGAATCCTTAGTGGAATATTGATATTAGGGTGCATTAAGTCTCAGACTTGACACTGGCAGATCACATGGATTTTGATTCCTATGTGATAACACAAACCACATGAACAGTTGCAGAAATCAGCAAAGTTTGCACTGTCATTCAACAGCAAACTCTAATATGGCACACAATGCCTCTTCCCAACACTATAAGGTATCAGGTTTTCAGCAGCACATCTTTTACTTCAGCAGCTGTTGATGGTCAGTTATTCTAAAACTCTCAAAAAAGAAAGGGATTTCACAGCATGTTTATGTGTTTAACTATGGTAGCAGTACCAGTGCTATATACCAGGAAGCTTGAACACTTCTACAGTTATGAATTATTCCTTTCAAGGAATAAGAACACTATCTCAGAGCTGGATGATAAAACAGCAGTCAGAATTCTTTGGGGCCCACCTCACAGTTCCTGAGCCGGCGCGCCCATGCAGGTGTATTTAATGGCAATGGCTGAAGAGGGATGGGAAAAGAATCTTCCACTGCCCTGAAAAAAGAATAATAGAAGTCTATATAGACATTCAGAAAAGCAACAACTTTGTCTAAATGACAGGTAAGATCAAATCAGTGTATTATGTATAACCCTAGAGCATACAATCAAACTGTGGATATTGTATCAACATGCCTTAAAAACCTGTGGTTCATTTTCTTCATATTCTATTTCATTGTTAAGATAATTTACAGTGAATAAAAGTATTAAAAAATCCCACTGGTTTCTACATTCAAGTCCTCTAAAGTTTCAGTACACTGTGGGTTCATAACCTCTGTTCTATGGTAATTTTGTGCAAAAACAAACTGCAAGAAAAAAAGGCAGTGCTAACAATGGATCAAAGTGATTGTTCATCCCTTTAACCCCTGACCTACCTGGTGGTTGTTTTTTTCGATATGGTGAGAGATGCCTGTGGATGTAGAATGTAACTGCTTGCATTGTCTGCTATAGAAGCCACTACTACAGTCTGCAGGTTCCCATCACCACACTTCTCATCTGAAATATCTTTAGCAAAAAAAAAAAGGCAGCTTCTTGGTTAATAACTGAATGTAGAATGGGGAAAAACAAGCTATGATTAAACTTTGTGTGTTGTTAAAGCAGCCTTTTGACATAGGAAAGAAGTTTTATACGTGATAAAGTAGTCTAATAGCTGTGAATCACTGCTCAAACTCCTGGCACACATATGAAAATACACTTGATAAGGCTGCTTATATTTAAGGACTTTGGTAATTGTGCTACTGCTAATGAATCCTTCCACAACAAGGCAAATAATGAGAACAACTTGCAAATTACTCTGCTTCCAGGAATCCATATAGGATTGCACAAGTATTTTGTTCAGCTGCAAGTCACATACTGGTTGCTTTTAAAACAAGAAAAAATGAGGTAATGATACTGCTTTGTACTTAGAAAAGAACACTTAAACAAGAAAAACAGGCCTCTTGTAATTGAATCTGACATGCTGTTAGAACAAATGTTTTAGCCTTTCTTGGTAATAGGGAGAAATCCACAAGCCAAAAATTGCTCTTAGATTGAAGCCTGTGTATACAGTTAAACAAAAACATAATAGAAAACAGTGAAAGCAGACATTCAATATTTTGGTCTCAACATAAACACACAAGGTCTCTTTTAGATGAAGGATTTTTGCCCTGCAGTTATGAAAGCTTCTTTTCCTCATCCAGGGAGAGTGGTAAGCTATTGACACAGTGCAGAAATGGATCCACACAAAGCTCCATAAGAAGATTCGTAAGTGTGCACTCGGATTAACACCACTCTGCCTCAAAGCACTGGTCCCTCCTACAGAGATGTGCCCTCAAGACACTACAGACACTACAGGCAGTAGTGCAGGCTATTCTGAAGTCTGCACCATTCCATGCATTACCACCATGTGCAGACAAGTGAAACTCAGGAGCTGACAGGCCATTCTCCTTTCACCTGCACAGTAAACTGCTGACAAGTCTCCCCAACTGTCTTTTTTAAAGAACAAATCACTGTAAAGTCTCTTACACTTTATAAAGTGTGTAAAGTCACTATAGAATCTCTAGAAAAAAAACCAAAACAAACAAAAAAGCCCCCACCAATGACACCTGTAGCACTGTTGTAGAATATGTATTCAAATATTTTGACACTGAGCCCCATGTTGAATGAAAAATGGAAATGCAAAATACTATTTAGCATTTCAACTTAGTGTTTACAAAGAGTAGCAGCAATTATTTTGTAAGTAAAAGCACCCAGTTGGCTTCAAAGCAAGGTAAGACTGCTGTAACCAAACCTGGTTTTACCCCTGCAAAAGCTGGAGGGAGGGAAGGTTGAGCATTGGGGTAGGAACAATGCTTTCAATGTAAGGTCAGGAAACCATATTGCAACCTAAGTGAAAAGGGCTAGATCACGACTTGAATCCCAAATCTTTCTTCTATGCACCCAGCATGAGGACTCTATTCTTACTCTGAGCTATCATTCCACGGGAACACTTAACCAGCACTCAAATCTTGAGAATTTTACAGAGAGAATGAAAAAACAGTTTAAAAAATATTTAAGAGTTTAACAAAACGTGACCACCTCATTCTCAGCCCCACTCTGTGAATGCAAACTAGTACACAGCATTTTGCCATCCAGCAAGGATTGCAGATAAATAATCAATGCTTTCAGATTTCAGTACATCCATTTTCTAGAGAAAACCTTAACATTTGTGCTTCTAGTTGTGTGTATCTCAGCACATGCTTAAAACATGACAACTAACACATTCCAATGAATGGAAAGTTACATCTCATTTTCCTTGACTGGAAACAGAATTTATATCCAAGTGATTCATTCCTAGCTTCACAGAAGATGCATCATCACCAGTGGTCTCTGGAACAGAAGATTTAATGTTCTTCTGGCCTGTCTGCACTACAGGAATTAATGACTTCATTCAGAATGAAGTAAACACTGAAAATTTGAAGTTGATAGTACATCTGACGGCACAAATATCCTTATTAAAGGTAAATAAGGCAAGACACAACTCTGTGCTTGGCATGTCAATCTACCCACCACACACCCTTCAGAAAGGGGGCATAATAGTTCTCATAAGCTTTTGTAAGGCTTTTGCCCAACAGAAAATCAGGTGTGTGAGGCACCAGATTCAGAATCAGAAAGCAGATTCAGTGTGTATTTTGTCTTACAACTGACTAAGGAAAGGAAACAAGGTGCTTAAAAAATGGAGGATGAGCTTAGTCACAGGAGCACAAACCCTCAAGTCCCAGAGGTTAAACTCACCCTGCGTGCCGGTCACATCCAGAAGCTGACCTGGAGGGATTATCACTTGGGTCACTCCTGGCTGGGCAGAAGGAATGACATGCAGCACCTGTCCATTTTCTGACTGGCTGGCCACAATCATCTGTAAGGCAGTCACACAGAAGCAGGAAGGCCTCTAGTTTGTACGGTGATCATGCAGTATGACTGGGTTTGATTATCACCAGAACAGGAAATATTTTGCTTAGAGTTAGGGCCTGTGTATTTACTTGACTTTACATAATAAGAAAATTGTCTCTTTATTGTCAATTTCTTAAAATTACTTTCCCCTTTTAAAATAGGCCTTTAATTAGGGCAAGAGAAAACGCCACTACTTTGCCTGATTCTACAATGAATGACACACTTATTTGAAACTGACAAATCTCTTACTAAAGCTATCAAACATCTGAAAGCCATTCATAGTTAGACTGGCTGTAACTCCATTAATGGACTAGCAGAACTAATAGTAACATAAAAATTGTGACCTTTACTTTTAAGAAACTGACCTCTATGGCAGCATTTCATGCAAAAGCAGAGAGAAGAAAAGGTCCAGGGCTTAAAAAAAATACAAATTAAATCACCTGGTATTCTGAAAAACTTGAACAACTTCTTATGGTATATTTAACCATAATTACAAAGGATTCTGGGTGAGAGAGTTACCTTTTTTACAAAACAGATGTTACAAATTACAAAGCAGCATTTTAAGAAAATTAATTGAGGGCTGGGGGAAAGGTGAGACGTGATGACTTAGCTTACTGCTAATGTTCTGATTCCCCCCAAAAAACACAAAGATATTTATCCAGGGAATATAGAGAAAGCAGCAGCAGTAGAAATACAAGATCTTATCACACTACAGCATCCAAGCTTGGTACTAACAAAAGACATCAGTTGTTTAATAGAATTAGTAATGGCTGCAGACAGGATTTGCCTACCTGAAGAAGGGCAACTGGAGCATGAACTGTACCACTGAAAAGCTCCACCTTGTTGCTAGAGATAAAGTCTGAATCAGCTGTTGCTACAACAAACCACCACGTAAGAGAGTTTTTCAAAGAGCTCCCTCACCTGTGAACACAGCCCCAGCCCCGCGTGCAGACACACTCACCATGGGTGCACTGGGCCCTCCCAGGGGCTGCAGCTCGCACAGGGGCTGCCTGGGCTGCTCTGCCAGGTGGAATTCCTCCGCAGAGTGGCACCGGGGCTGGGGCGGCCGCGCCGGCACAGCCAATGCTGGAGGACTGCCCGAGAGGGGGACTGTGATGGGAAGGGCTGGGGGAGAGTCGCTCTGGCCAAACAATGGATCCCTGGAATCCATGCACGTTAGTTGCTTTCACAGAGGAAAAACAGTAAAATGTACTTTGAGTGGCAACTTCTACGAAGAGAAAACAAACAAACAAACAAACAAAACAACAAGAAAAAGAACATTTAAAACCAGTGTGCTGTATTGTATATTCAGAGGAGCTCTTGTCCTTCTGGATCAAAAGGCTAACACTAGCAGTTCTACTTTTGTTTTCTATTTCCATGCTTTAAAAGTATTAATATTCCTGCTTCCTAGAACAAAGTCTCTCTACTAAGGCAAAAGAAAATCCCTTTTGCTCAAAATCTGCTCCCCAAAACCACTTGCCACTTTAAAACATCTCAAGTCTGCCCAGAAACTGAGAAGACTTACACCAAAAACAAAACTGTATTCACCAACTTGATTTGACTTCAGAAGAAATCCTAGATACTATTTCATTTGGCCTTACATGCATTTAGCTATGAAGCAAAAAAATCTCTACACACTTCTAAAATTGTTTACCACAGAAGAAACACAAACAACACAGCCTCTGATTTAAGGCCAAGAATTGTACAGCACAAGGCCAAGAATCACATTTTCAAAACCTTAAAAAAAATAGAGTGCATCTTCATCAAGTTTGCAGAACCGAAACCTTAGAGTACATCCCATTTTCATTAAATTTAAGTGCATAGGCACAAATACTTGTCTTTTTGAAACTCTGACAAGACAAACATTGAACATGTAAAAATAATGGAAAAATAGGCAGTCCTTGTGTACAATAACACGTCAAGCTGTCATTTGGCCAATGCAAGAAGAGCTGCGATTTGTTGTATCTCTTGCAGCAATTGCACAAACAACTCTGATGTTTTTGCAACAAAAATTTATACACTACAAATCAAAGAATGAGGAAAAATGTTTCTAAATTTTACATAAAAGTCAGTATTGATCTAAACAATCTCACCAAAAATACTGCAGGTGTAAATTTTCTGTGCTGAAACTGTCTACTGTGAACTACACCAGAAAAGCAGCAACAAACAAATGGCACCTGTTGTGCTAAAGACATTGTGCAGAGACCACAAGCACACAAGTAAAACACTATTTGAATGACATTTTATGTTAGAAGAATATTCTGCTGAAGAGCATTTATGCACAGAAATCTCCCCAGATAAGATCTGGCAATATCTGATAAAAAATATATGAAAGACTCCTCTCCCTCAATAAATACACAAGTGTCCTGTGTTCCTGGACTCTTTATTTGTCATATTTGGTCACTAAGCAATTCCACCTCATTTTCACCCATTCTGAACCTCTCCTACTCCAACGCACGTCATAAAGTACTCTTTATTTAAAGGGTTAACAATATAAAACATGCATTTCTTCATCACTGCAGTGCTCTCATTTCATGTAACACCTGGATATTCATTAGTTCAAAACCGAATGGCACAGGAATCCAAGAGAAGGATGTACATTCCTAAAAGACACAATGTATTACTCTAAAGGCAAGAAAAAAAACCCCCTGCATTATTGAAATAACATATTTTGATCTCATCAGAGTGGATGTAAAGGAAGCATCTGCAAGGACAAATCATTCATAGCTCACCTGAAAAACGTGATCATTTGTTTCTGACTCTCCTGTACCATTACAGCTGCCTATGAACAAATTGTTAGATCCTTCCATAGCAGTATCATGGTCAGCTCCACTTTCTTCCATTACAGGGTGACCTAAAAAGGTTATAAAAGTTCATTTTAGCCTTTTGCCAGGAGACTGCCGCAGGTGTTGTCTTTAGGTCTTACAAATGTAGTGCTACAAGTTCTAATGCTGTTGCAAGATAACAGCAACGTTCTCAAGAAACCCTTGCCTCCTTATCACTTTATTACTCACTGCAGAAAAATTTCAGTGTGTTGCTCCAGTATAGCTTAGTCTTTTATATGAGACAATTTGCTTGACTTGTCATTGCATACACAGATACAAAACATGCATACACCCTCCCACCATTTTCATCTGAATATGTCCAAAAGCACTGAACTAACAACCACGCACATCTAGAGAACACTTGATATTTAAGCACATGCCAGCAGTGCTTTATAAATACATTAGTCACCTTCTTCCATAATCACCAGCCCAAATTTGCATTATGCAACTCTGTCATGCAGACATCTTGAAGTAAATCAATTTGTTTTAAAGGCTTATAAGGCAGTATATACATGAAATAAAATTATTATTTTTAGTCTACAGTGTGCTTTGGGCAGGAAAAAAACACCAGATATGTAAAACAAAATTTGGCATTAATCACATGGCGAAAGACAAAAAGACAGAACTCCCAGCATTTCAGAGATCTACCTCCTATCCCAAAGAAAGCTTCAAGATACTCAGTTGCCTATTACAAACCTTCAAACAAACAGGTAATATTGGACAGTGAATTGCCACATCCCCAGGATAATGCCTTCATGCACACAGCACACCCTTTAAAGCAGTGACCACTCCCAAACATTCACAAACAACAGGACAAAATGACAATTAACTTAGCCCCTACCTAGCAAGAGTATACCTATGTAAGACTACACACATAACATACCCAACTGAATAGAAGAAAACCTAAGTCCTGTAGTTTGGGTTAAGGAGGGAGAAGAGGAGTCACGATTTTTCCCTTCAGTATTTATTTAAAAGGCAGGCTGCATTATATTAGCACATGACTCCTACCAGCTGTATCTTCTTCACCACACCACGCAAGTAAATTCCTCAAGATGGACCATCTTGGCTGTGCTATTTCAACTGTTTACAGTTTTTGGAAAGAGACTGCAAGAGGCCAGAGAGTAACTTCAAAAGAACTACAAGTCTTACAGCACAGATGTATTCTGCTCTTTAAAGGTATAAAGGACACAGGCAAAGTAAATCCACATCTCCTTGGCTTTTGAAGCTGAATAAAGCATCCTGCTGATACAAACAACATTGAGAAGTTAAGCTGCTCATATGCTCAATATATTAATACTTTAATCTAAAGCAGATTTATTTTTCCATTCAATTTTCAAGTGATGACACTCCAGACCAAGTTCCAAATGAAGTTACCTCATGTTTACCAAATACTATTGTGCTTTGGATCCGAGAACAATTATAAGATGTTTCAGTTACAATATCTGAAGCATCTTAGCAGCAAATGAAAAAAAAAAACAAACCCAGAAAACTAGATTTCATCATCACTCAACCATTTCCTCTCAGTTCAAAGATGTAGAGACGGCAGTTTTGCGAAAGCAGCACATTCAATTCTTTGAGATAAACTGAGTTTGTTCCAGAGATATTGACGACACGTATTCTGAGCTTGCTGGAACCCAACAACAGAACACAAGGACAGCTCTATGGGGACAGACCAATGACCCAGGCAGCCCCACATCCTCTATCTAACAATAGTTAGTAACTAAGCTCAGGGAAAAAAATCCAGCAGTAGGGTAAATACACAGTGATATTTATCCAGCTTCCTTTCATAAACAGCCCAGAAATACCTGAAGATCTATATTTGTGTTTAAAATAATCCCTGTGGTACAACTTTGCCCCATGATTTTGTCTAATCACTGTTGTAACCCAGGCAAACCACAGGCACACGCATCACTTGGAAAATCAACTTCATGGTTTAACCATCTAGGTTTCATCAACCTATGTGCTTGTGTGCAATCACAAAGATTATTATTTTTTGTCTTAAAGAAATACAAGTACATACACAGTTAATAGATCTTATAGCTGTATAAATATTGCTGACCAATTCCTCAAACAGAAGAGTTAAATCCTGTACATTTATGTATATGTATGGCTATTTTGTCATAAATGTGTAAATAACATGTAATTATCTCTTCATAAACATTAGGTTAGCACCACAAAAATTCCCATTGTAACACCACCCTGTAGCACACGTTTAAGTCAGCTGAAGGAGAAATGTGGAAGTTTAATATTAGAGTAAAGTGGGAACAAGAGCTGCATGCCCAAAGCACACAGGCAGGTCCTTATGCCTCAGCTTTCACCTTAACACAACTCCACCCCACCACTTTAGAGGTTGCTTCTCGAGTCCAGCATTCCAGGGCCATCTCCAACACATGGGTTAGTGTGTTCTAATGCCACAAGTCTATTTCTTTCACCCTGCTTCCATCTGGGAAGTGCTTTTCTCAAATACAGGGAAATCTAGGGCCATTGTTGTCTTTGGTTCACCTCTACAAAGACAGCAAGCAGCTCCAGAAACTGCTAGCACAGGCTAACACAGTAACCATCATGAGAACTGTATGCAGGGTGTTGGTTCTACTTAACAGAAAATACATACAGTCGAATGCTTCACCATCAATCTCTTTTGGGTTTTCCGCAAAGCCTTGCAGAGGTTTTATAAGAAGACTTCAGATAACTGCATAGCTTTACAGCAATCCGAACACGCTGTCTGAAAAAGCTCCCTCTAAGGGCATTTCTCTACAACCATTCAGAGTGGCACAAATTCACAAGGGCATGAATTACAGTAAAACATATCAGGGAGGAAATTAGGGCACAGTGATACTCTCCAGTAAAGAAGTTAACAATTAGCTTTGTCAACTTGTACCAGGCTTGAGATTTAGCATTATCTCTATTATGGAAGAGGAGGCAGATGCTGGTAAGAATACAGAGATCTGGAGACTCACACTTAAAAGGTTTCTCAAGTCAGTTTTTTGTAGACAACACCAACAACTGGAAAATGCACCTGTGTCAATTTCTCTGACAAACAACGTTAGGTCTTTAAATGCTTAAGAAACAGACGAGATTTTAGAGCCTCACGAAACAGCAAACACTCAACACCCGCCCGCTCCAACAAGCGGAGTCACCGAAACCCGAGTCCACTCCAGGAAACGCCAGCTGTTCCCCAGAGGCTACGAAGGACTGTCAAAAAGGCGGGGTGGGGAAAAGATCTACGCACAACGCAAACACACAGCGTGTCCTCACACAAGCAGCGTTCTCCCAAAGCACCAAACTCACTTACAGCTTCTTTTAAGTCCACCGCGCGTTGGTTTTTTTACTTCTAGTAGGCAGTTTATTGTCAGTGTGTCGTTTGACACGCAGAGAAACACAACCCGAGTGACTCCAAACGGAGACCACCTCTCCAGCGACCCCGGGCGCCACACGGGGCGCTGCCCGGCCCGGCACGGCTCGGCCACGGGAGCCGCTCCCGCACCTGTCGGGGACCCGCACCGCGCCCCCCGCGCCCCAGCCCTGAGGAGCGCGGAGGGCGCCTCAGTCCGCGCCCGTCGCACCCCTCGGCACCACAGCCCCGCGACGGGCGCGGCAGCAGGCGCCGGCCGAGGCTCCGTCGCGGCGGCCCGGGGGGAGATGCCGGAGGCGCGTTACTCCACCTGGGCTCGGTTCTCGCAGCCCCGCCGCCATGCGNGTCCCGCGGGGGGCTCGGCCGGGGCGCGCCGCGACACGTGGTCGGTGCCAGGATCGGCGACAGCAGCGATGGCGCAGCTCACGGCTCGGTTCCGCACCGAGAACCGCAGGTGAGCGGCCTCCTCTCCCGGGCCGGGGGTGGGTCCGGGAGCGGGTGACGCAGAGGCGGTAACGGAGCGCTGTGCCCGCAGGTTCGCCGTGGAGGATGTACCCTTCTCGGTGCCCGCGACCTCCGAGACCACCGACCTCAGCCAGCTCATCAACAAGCTGCTGGCGGCAGCGCACGGTAGGTGCCGCGGCGGGGCGGCCCCCGGAGCCCGCAGCCCTCGTGTCCCCAGGCCGGGCCTGACCCCGCGGGGCTGTCACAGCCCGGGCCGGTCCTGCCCCGCTGCTTGGCCTGGCTGCTGCAGTGCCTACAGCGCTGCTGGAACGTGGTCTGAAACGCTGCGGGTTCCGGGGCTGCCGGGCATCCCCAGGAGAAATGCACCAAAGGCTGTAATGACGTGTGTGTCCAAGCTACCATAGCAGATGGGAACGGACGTGTTGCCCAAAACCTGGCAACCTGACTAATGAAACCAGAGATTTGGTTTTTATAAGAGCCTTAAAAAAATTCAGCTATTCTGTCAGTGCTGAAATGGGCCAGCTGACTAGAAAGCTTATCTGGGGAAAGACACTTGTCCAATGTTGTTGGAAAATCCCATTTCCTATAAGAAACTGGGTACTGACCCAAGGTATTACACCTTGCTTCTTGAGCCTTTTGCAAGTTGCTTTTGATCCATAACATTGCAAACAATCTTGAACAGAAAACTAGTGCACAATGCAGTGCTTCTGCCAAAATGCAGAGCCTTTGTCATTTATGCCATTACAAAGGGAGTAATATGAACCAGAAGTTCTTAGGATTTTCCTACTGTCACAAATGCAGGGCTCTAGCTGGTGGTAACAAGTGGCAAGATCCATACAGAACAGCCAGGAAGCACCGCTAGGATTTGATCACACATAGCTACAGAGAAATTACAACAAGAGGCAAACAACTCTTTGAACCCAACAGCAAATTTTCCTCCCTCTTAAATAATCTGGTGGAAGTAATGGGCTGCCCACTTAAAACTGGGAGAAGAAACTAATTGGTTGGGGGTTTTGTTCTTGTTTTCATTTATTTTGGGGTTATGTTTGGGTCTTTTTTAAACTCTTCCTGGCTCTATTTTCCTGAACCAGTCACAAAATAATGTCATTCTTGATGGTATCAAAGAAATAATGACACCTGAACATTGATTTTTTTTCCAATTTGTTTCAGAGAATCACAAGTATGTGGAATTTGACTTCCTTATCAATGGCCAGTTCTTGCGATTGCCACTGGTCACACACATGGAAATGGAAAATATTTCCACAGTAAGTCATATTCAGCGTCTCCCCTTCTGGGACAGTAGAACAGATTTAGCCAGTTCACTTCAATCTGAATTAGATACTACACTGTCAAATAGGTAGATTTTCTTGCTGAGTTTCATCTCTTTTCTGACTTTCCCTGGAGAATTTCCTATATTTTTAAATCCATTATGAACTGCAGTGATTAGAGACTACAGACAGAGCAGTGCAAGGAATGTTATCCAGTCTGTTTTCTGTGTACAGTTCAGAGGGGAAATTCTTCTCTTACTCAGTTCATCATTAGTATATTTTTGTCTCTTATGGTGGGGGATAATGGGGATGTTTAATATTACCTCTAGAAAATGTTGCAAAGTGTTTTAGACACCGGTTTTGTATTAGTAAATATAGAAGAAGAGGAATGTAAGAAGAGTGAAATCACTTGCTTTTGTTTCCAGCTTGCTATTAATAGTAATTTGATAAAAATATGGAAAGCAATATAATTCACACTTTTTTTCTAAATACTTCAGTTCTACTGATGTGACGAAGGACTTGGATACAAAGACCTTTGCTCAAAAAACTTGTATATTTGTGCCACACTACAGTTAAATGTTACTGTTAATTATTTTAAAAAATTCCATCTTACATCACTAAATCAGTATTTTGTCTGTGAGCTCAGGAAGAAGTGGTGGAAATAGAGTATGTGGAGAAATACATGGCCCCTCAGCCAGAAGAATGCATCTTCCATGATGACTGGATCAGTTCTGTTCAAGCCACTGAAGAATGGTACCACACTAAGCCAGTTCTAAGTTTTGTCTTGCTTGTTCATGTTCCTCCATGGTAACAAATAGAGCAGTATTCTCTCTTTAATAATCCCTTTGGTGGTTTTTTTTTCCCCTCTTTGTTTTTCTTTTTTAACCTGTCAAGTCAGTCGGCTACTTGCTTTTGTAAGCAGTTCACTGCCTACAAAGTCACTGTGACAGTGACTTTAACACAGGTAGAGACACTGAACTTGAGATACTGCTTATGCAAATGCTGTTCAGTATCCTTTTTCTTAGAGGAAGGCAAGTTTTCCCCGTCTCTTTTTGCTTAAACCCTTGACTTCCAATGTGACACCCATTAGCTACAAATAGAGTAGCATACCTTTCTGCAGAGATTTTCCTGAAAAAAAGCCAGAGAGCCATAATTGCCTTTTTCTATGGTATTTTCACATTCATTTTCCAATCAATTAAGTCATGTTCATATTTTAAGTAGACATTTGAAAATGCTTTGAGAACCTCTGGCAACATACTAAAACTAAAATATTAAGTTTTGAATTATGTAAATTATATAAGGGATGTTAAGTCCCATCAACCAGGACATGCATTACTCTCACTGCTTGTCTTTCTAGCCTGTACTCTTGGCCTCCCAGTTTCAAGGTTTGAATGAAGCTTGGCTCTGTAGCAAAAAGATAGTTTTTCCTCTTTCAAGCTATTTCTTTTAAACCAGTTACTGTGCTAATAGTTTTCCAAGTTTATGGTTGAGGCTTTATTTCAATAAAACATTTGTTGGTCTTAAAGCCACTGATGTTTCCAATGCTGTGCTGTGTAGGATATTAACTGGCTGCTATGATCAGACTGCTCGGATCTGGTCTGTGGAAGGAAAATCCATCACGACAATAGCTGGGCACACAGAAGTAGTGAAGGATGTGGCCTGGGTGAAGCAAGGTCAGTACATACAGCAGGGGAATAGTTGGATTTACTGGGGGAGAAATGTTAGCATTCCTTAACTATCAATATTTAGTTATCTAAATGTAATTATTTCAGTCTCTGTCAATGGTGTAAGAAATGTAGTCATGGTGTGCATAAAATAGTGCTTTGACAATAATGAATATAGTTACTTTAAGAAGTTTGTTGTCTATCCACCTTGCAGTCTCCATTAGCAAATACTGGTGTATATGTAGTTACATTAATTGTACTTGCAGGGTAATAAGATGTAAACTGAAACAAATATGAGTTACTGTCTATCTGCTGTTTCTCCTAGGATTAGAATAGTTGTTTATAAAGACTTGGGAAAGCTGAGTTGGACATGAGTGTAACTTTTTTCTTCCTCAGATAGTTTATCATGCCTGTTACTCAGTGCTTCCATGGACCAAACTGTCCTGCTCTGGGAGTGGAACGTGGAGAAAAACAAAGTGAAAGCCCTTCACTGCTGCAGGGGACATGCTGGCAGTGTCGAGTCCGTGGCTGTTGATTGCACGAGAACCAAAGTGAGTGACTTCTGGAAAGAAACCTTTGTGTTTTGGGATTTAGCAGCCTGCAAATCCCTGCTTTTGTCCTTGCATGGGTAGTCATCATCATGATTTTATAGCACAGTGATAATTTTTTCAGTCTTGTTATAAGTGGTGGTTATTGAGAATTAGGAGTGTTACATCAATGCTAAGCCATAGAATCACAAAATAATTTAGTTTAGAAAACAAGTTAAAATTTAAAGTGTACGTGTGAGAACTTTGTGCTATAATGAACTATTTTCAAATTTGATCTAAATTTTTGTGGTTTTGATGGGAAAAAAATTTCCAGAGTTCTTGGAAAAAGCAGGTGGCGAAGAGCTTCTTTCCCTTCACCCAGGAATTCAACAGGTATGAGCACTCCCACCAAAGGTAGAGTCATTGCTTCCAGCTTGACTCAATATCAGACAGGTTGAAGTCAAACTTTTTGGTGCTGAATGAAATAGCTATTTTGTAGATATTTTTCCTACAAAGGAAGTAAAAAGAATAATTTTATGTATGCCAAACATTTTGGGGGGAATTTTAGGAGCCCAGCACTGTTATTTGTGTGTTATAACCCATTGGTTAGTTTTTCAAGCAGGTCTCTCTTCCAAGGCCTATCTGGATCAACATTTAACAAAATATTTCTGTTCATACAGTTCTGCAGTGGATCCTGGGATAAGATGTTAAAGATCTGGTCTGCAGGTAAGATGTAAGTTTGTAAGCCTGTACATCACTATGCTGAGTTACTGGTTTGGTTAATTCCACAATATCAGATCTTGTTATCACCTGCATGATGGTTGTAGGCACCATAAATACGGGGATTTGCTTAATTACTTACATGGAGATGGAATTAAAAAGCTTGTAGCTCAAGTCTGCCTGTCTTCTGTCCCAGTACCTACAGATGAAGAGGATGAAGTGGAAGAAGCAGCTAACAGACCACGGAAAAAGCAGAAAACTGAACAGCTGGGACTAACAAGGGTAAGATGAGCTCTGGTTTTGACCAGGATTTTTCTTTAGAAGTGTAGCCACAACAAATAATTTCTCTTTGCTAAAGGTAACTTTAAAACTTCTGCTAGTATATGTCAGGATAACCAGACTACTTTATTTCTTGAACTAATAGATTTTTTTGATAACTTACTCAAATCTGTCACCATTAAATTGTAGACTCCCCTGGCAACCCTCTCTGGCCACACAGAAGCCATCTCCTCTGTGCTGTGGTCAGATGCTGAAGAAATTTGCAGCGCATCATGGGACCACACCATTAAACTCTGGGATGCTGAGACTGGAGATCTCAAATCAACTTTGGTGAGATCATTATACTCTAACTGTAGGTTTAGTTGAAGTCCAGCTCAGAGAAAAAGAAAAAGCTGTGTAAAATAGAAGCTCCTGTCTTAGAGTTATTATTTTCTTTACTGACAGACAGGAAACAAAGTGTTTAATTCTGTCTCCTACTCACCCCTGTGTCGACGTCTTGCATCAGGGAGCACTGACAGACATATCAGACTATGGGATCCTCGCAGCAAAGGTGAGCTTAAACATGCATGGTCTCAAAAATGTTCTTCAAAATCAGAACTTTGTCCTGTCAAGAGACAATTCACAAACTTTTCTGGTCCCTCTGCTTAAAACCAGCCATTAGGGGGCTTTTATTAAATACAAAGCTTACATCTATTTTCTGTATTCTGGTGCAAGACTTGTTTTAATTTCTTACCTAATAATTCAGAAGTAATTTTTTTTTAAACTTAACTAATGAATGTTCAACTGTGCAATTGCAGAATGGATTTTTTTGTAAAGTTCTGACTGAGGCTGGTCTGGTAATCGTTAAAGTGAAACAGTAGTCACTTGGACATGGTACTATATTTCGTAAACAAATGAAATTACAGATATTATGACTGAGCCTACCAGATTTATTGTCATAGAAGGGTCAGGGTTGGAAGGGACCTTAAAGATCATCTAGTTCCAACCCTCCTGCCCTGGGCAGGGACTCCTTCTACCAGAGCAGATGCTCAGAGCCCCACCCAGCCTGGCCTTGAACACATCTTTTCTGTAGGCTCTGCTTCAGGTACTGGAAGGCCACAAATAGTAAATAACATGTACTTGTTTAGCTTCTGTAAATCTAATCCAACGGTCACTAGCATATTACATGCTGTTAACTACAGCTATTTTTTTGTTTGCTTTAAAGAAAAATTCTTTGAAAACAAAGTTCAGTGACAAGGAAATACCGTTTAAGGAGTTTTGGGTTGGTTTCTTTTTTGTTCAGTTTGGTTTGTTTCTTTGAGTTTTTTCCTTCCCCAGAACTTGTGTGGCTTACATTTTTGTTCACTTTATTTAAAGTTCAGTTAACACTTAACTTGAACTGCACGTGCACTAGATTTTGTACACATCTTCAAAGTGCTGGTCTCAGCATCTGCTGATGTTTGTGTTTTTTCCTCTTTCTCTTCAGATGGCTCCTTGGTTCTCCTGTCTCTGACTTCTCACACAGGCTGGGTGACATCTGTGAAGTGGTCACCTACTCACGAGCATCAGCTGATCTCTGGCTCTCTGGACAACATTGTGAAGCTTTGGGACACAAGGAGGTAAAATAAACCTGTGTTTATTGCTGCTCAAAGGCATGTGAGCTTACAGGGTGAGCTACCCCTCATGAAATAGCAAAAGCAGTTAGAGACATTCAGTGGAAACACCTGTGGCATTTGTGAAAATGGTTCCAAACCTTTAGGTTTTGGAAGTCAACCATATAATAAAAGGGAGAAAAGTACTTGTAGTCTACCACATGGCTGGAAAACATGCTTCTACACATGGAAAAAGGAAGCTATAATAAATTCTTCCTAACAACTGATTGAATTTCAGTCTCAAAGTTGTTTACAAGCAGATGAAAAATGTTGCTGCTTTTCTCTTTGGGGATGTAAGAGAGGATAATATTAATGTGATTGGCTCTGGGGAAAGCAAAGGAAGCATCACAGATGGTCGATGTCTGAACTCTCTCAAAGTGTTTGTAGCTGCTTGATCACATCTGTGTGATACATTGGGATAGCATTTCTCCCTGGGACCAGTTGTTGTCTGTGATTGCTCACATAACTTCAAACTGTTTTTCACTAGTTGTAAAGCTCCTCTGTATGACTTGGCTGCTCATGAAGACAAGGTTTTGTGTGTGGACTGGACAGAAGCCGGGGTAAGAAGCTGAAGACCAAATTACTTGATTTATACACATGGTGTTTAGGAGAGAAAGGAGTCATGGGCTGTTACTTCCTTATGCTTAAAGCTAGAAGAGAACAGGCAGTTCTAGTTGTGCTGTGTTGGATGTTTGATGTCTGGGTGGTGGTGTCACAGGCACTGCAGCATGTCCCCACACTCTGCAAAGGGGAAGGGTGGGAGCAGAAGCTCTGTGGCTTTAACTGAGCATTATAGTGATACTCCAAACAAGGAGGGATGAGAACAGCACTGCACCTTCCTCAAAAAAGACATGTTCCAAGGTAGTCTTCTGCCATTGGGACTAAAGCAGCAGCATGAAGTAAAGCTGGAGCATGGCAGTATGTGTAGATGGGGGAAACTGTATAATCCTTTATAGCAAGCTGTTCTGCTACTGTAGTGGTACACACGTATTTAAAATTACCAAAAATCCCCATTCTGTGAATGTTCCAAGAGTCTCAGTATGGCTCCTGTTCACTGTAAAAGCCAAGAAAGGCTTTAGCAACTTTCCTACACAAGTTTCACTTGACAATTTTAAGAGGTAAGAGACAAAATTGCTTCTGCACTTTGATTCCGGGTTTCACTCATGCATTAACAGTTCATTATTCACTACTTCTTTTTACAAAGGAAAGAAAAATTGAGTCCTTAACTTTTCTGTACTTACTGTGCTTAGTTCTGATATTAATCAGTTTCCTTCTCTCATCAGCTGTTACTGAGTGGAGGAGCAGACAACAAACTGTATTGCTACAGATACCCAGCTACAGCCTCTGATGTTGGGGCATGAAGGTCAACAGCCAGGAGACTTTTTTAAAAACAAAGATTTTTGCAGCAGTTGCTCTCTATTAGCATCTCTACACAATCACCTTCCAAAGAAAGGAGGAATTTGTTGCTCAGAGCTGTTCCTGGTTTTGTATTGGTAAGCTATGTCCATATTTGTCACAGAAAAACAGCAAAGCCCAAATGGGATTCATGTGAAACAAAGCAAAGGTCATTTCCTCCCTTTCGATGGCTTTGAATTAACATCTTTTTAAAATCACTATTTGTATAGCCCTTTTAATAAGAAGTAAACCGTTTGCTGATACTTACAGAAAAACTACTCACTGACTAAATTATTTTTTGAGTTTACCTGCTTTCCATTGGAAAAAAAAAAATAAAGCTTTTATCAACAGTTCATTGGTTTAAGGTGTCATTTCAGATAAAAATGAGATTTCAGCTCTCCTCTCAGTCTGGCTTTTGGCAGTTTTTATGTGAGTGGTCCTTAATTAAGAACCCAGGCTTCTTTCTAGGATGAAGACTTGGTATGTGTGCAGTGTAAATAGCATGATATAGAGGGACTTGACAGATTTACTGGCAGATTAAATATTCCGTATTTTAGTAGCTCATAAATTAGGGCTGTAGATTTTAAGAATGCCAGCTGTGTACCACAGTACCACTAATGTGGTGTCTTGGTCCTAAAAGCAGATGTGTAGAAACAATGGTGGATCACAGAGAAGGCAGAAGTAGAAGTAATTTGTTCCTAGAACAGATACAAAAGGTTGCAATATCTTTCAGACTGGTAGAGGGTAAGCACTATTCAAACATGCTCAATTTCTCTGCTGGTGGTTTTGCTTTGAGTTCAGCATTCAAATTAAAAAGCTATTACTGCAGCTTGTTAGATTACCTACATGTGATGTTAAACCAGCACTGTTAAACTGTGGAGACCACACCTGAATATCCTCACCAATGTCTTGGCTTTCAATCAATGTAACACCTGTACAGCACTAACTAGTCAAATCCTTAAATGAATAATTTTTCTTTGAAGAGAGATTTTTTACCTCCAGGTTTATGATAGAGACATACATGTATTATATATAGACTATATATATACTACACATATAGTTCTGAGTAAGGAGTTTTAAGAAATACCAAAGGGCAAAACTAGTGAAAATGGCAAAGGACAGGGGAAGGATCTCTGATAGCTTTGCTCTGCAAGTGAAGTACTGCAACTAGCAACTTACATGCCTATGTCTAAAGACTCATGAATGAAAGGTAAGTAACCTTAATATGGTTTTCTTGCCTTCCCAGAAAGATTTACAAAACACTTTTTAAAGAGATCATGTCACTTGATGTGTCAGCTTATCTTAGACTAATAGTTAGACTCAAGAAAACCCAGCTGGCATTAGTTGTTTCAGTTTCAAACAGTGAATCCATCAGATCTACTATCACCTGTAATAAATATACAGAATGTATCTAAGAGGGTAGGTTTTGATTGACCATAGTGAAAAACAGGAGCATTTTTATACCCTCCTCTTGTCTGGAAAAGTACTGTGGCAAAGGAACAGACAAAGAAGGAACCAAGTAAACCATATTAACATGAAGTCATAGCCATGTAAGTACAACATATTTTTGGAATATATCTCTATTACCACCGTCCATAAATTGTCCTGAAACCAATACTTTTTACATTTCGCTGACAGTTCTTTGGATAATCTGTAATCTTAAATAAAATGTTTTAATAAGACTTTCCTTTGAAACATGCAGTTCTTCCATTTAAAATAATCATGTGAAATTACAATGGTCAACATGAGCTCATTTTAAAACTGCAGAAGAACTGAGTCAGAAACATGGTAATCCAGAATCAAGGTGCTGATGGTGAGACTACTCACAAAAAATACTTCTTTTCCTCTAAAAACCAATTCTACATATTCCTAGTGCTCTAGTAGCATAACACAAAAAGAATTTTTATTTTACTATTTTACTAATTGCCAATTTTGCTTAAACACAAAAGTGGTACTACAAGTGAGGGGAATAAAAACAATAATCAGCCACTGCACGATTGACCTACATTTAGCTTTTTTACTGGGGGGAGGTGAGGGGTTGGTTTGTTTTTGAGAGGCTGTGCAATACACATAGTTCTATTTCTGTCTTTTCATTCTGCACTGACACCTGGCATAAACTGCCCACAGCATGTGTGTGCTGCCTCTAAACACATTTCAAACACCACCATGCATTAAGACACATTAAAAGCATTAGTTCAAGACAAGGGTTCACTTGCTGGGTCCCTGGCTTAGTGTCACACTTGAATTTTCTGCTCATGTGTTTCCTTTTACCCATCTGGTTCTTTCAGCTTTCTTCTTGCTTTGAGAATTTCGTCTTTGCTTCTGGATGGCTGCCATCCCTTCCCTACAGCCAGCCCTGGCAGAGCACTGGTTTTCTCTCTTGTTGGCATTTGGTTAATTTTTTGCATGTCAGTCTTCTCTCAGCTGGGAGATTGAATTAAAAACAAGGGAAGGAAGAAGTAAATATTCCAGTGACACACAACCTGAATGTGTGTGTGGGTAATGTGGATATATGAGTTTGGGCCAGCAATGGAGATCTCCAGTCAGTGCTGCTCTGCCTGTCCCTTTCAACCTACATTCCAGAGCCTGGGGTGAGGTTTGGCCTTAGTGAAGATAAATTTACTGAAGTTTTAATTGGTTTTGTATAGGCTGATAAATTTCCAGGATAAACTCAACATACTCCTCTAGATTTTAGCATGCATACCTTAGGAAACAGAACTAACCACATATGCTTAAAGTGACTTCCACAATTTAAACAAAAGCTTTTCAGGAAGATTGGAAGGAAACATTAAGGAATGCACTTCTAATGAAAACTCCCGAGGTACGAGGTTTTCTCCTGAATTTTCTGACATTTCTGCAACAGAAAGCACTAGATAGGCACATGCACAGATTCCCCAAAGGAAAAATACACTTTTGTTACACTCTTAAGTTGCTTTAAATCTTGTTAATTATCAACTTGTTACTTAAATGTAGATATAACTTGGAGAATTCCAGAATTTTTAAGGTTTTTCTCATTACTGAATTAATGGAGGGTACAAATTATCTCCAAAATTGTGTGATGATAAATATGATTCTTAAAAAAGCAAACAACCCTGCCAAACAACAATAAACAAACAAAAGTTTCAAACAAGCGGTGGATGTAATTTAGGCTGATCTGTTCCATGACCTCTCTGAAATTTCAGCATGTGCTCTTTTCCCTTGCTGTGGAGAAGGCAAGAGGTTTTATCAGAATGAAACTTCATGAGAACTAAGTCAACACACTTCAGATTTCTACTCTGTGAGAATGGGGCTGCCAAACTGGCCCTGACACACCCCAGTTCCAGGGTAAATGCAGTCTATAGATCAACACCCTGCCTGAATTTGAGAAGCACAAGGCTACAGTGACCTGCACAGATACTTAATTGGCTAACAACAAATTGTAGTAGCTTATGTTGCAATTTATAATGGCAAAAAAAGTCCAATACAGTTTGAATCATCAATTTTGTTTGATGTAAGCTCATTGGCAGAGGTCTCAAATTACAGGCAAAACTTGGGTTGAAATTGTCATGAAAACCAATTTAAATTGTCCTGTAAACTGCATGAATAAGTGGCTTTTCAGCTGCCAGTGAGAAGCTGGTTAAGTCTGGTCTAGGAAAGACAGCTGCTCAGTCTGGATGAGTCTATCGAGCCACCCAAATCAAGACATGTACTGTAGGGAATGCTGAAAACGTAGCTCAAACCACAAAAATGTAAATTTATGTAGCAATTTCAAAAATATTCATACTTGAAACTTCAAAATTGGTTGGTTTTCCATGTCTTTGCAATCTATTCCATTGGACAACTAGCAGCCTGTGACCAACAGGGGATCTTAGTAGAAAAACACTGTAGAACTAAATAAACATTGAAATAAATGCTCTGTGATTAGTACTTACACTTTCAGCCTAAAATGTATACTTTAAGCAAAGAAATTTCTTTACATGTTGGAAATGACCTCTGGACGCTAACCAGAACTCACAGAAAGCTGTATGTAGAAACATGATAAGCCAGTTATAGCAAAACATGCCAATAATCTATATTGCTTATCCAAAAGAGTCCCCCCATCACACTTCCTACTGTCTATGGTCTATAAATTTAGAAAAGGGAAGTACTGATCTTCAGTCAGACCACAGCTGTTCTAAACTGCATGTGAAAGCTGAAATCCCTTGGAAGAGCCTTCAGGAAATGCTCAGTGAATTCATTCCTCTCTCCTTTAACTCTCTCTCTATCCCAGTTCTTGAAAACTATTCAAGTCTGTTACACAACATGCATAAACCAGAAGTCTCTCATGGATTTCTGCTCCCAAGACAGGTCAAAAAAAACCAGCTGACAAAGCACAGAAGAAATACTGGAAATTGAAACATTCACCAAAGAATGAAGATGACTATGTGGTAACATCTGATGCAGAGCTGGATGCCAAATTAGTGATAAACCCATGAACGATGAGAGTCAGTATGATTTGATAGTTAGAAGATGGACACATGAAAAGAGCTCACTCTCCCTGCCAATAACAAGTACTAGTTACTTTCAACAGGGCACCCTCAGCTGCCTGTATCATTTGCAAAGTCCAAAAAATGGTATCAAGTGTTCAAATGACATTATTGTTTTCTGAAGCTGTTCAGCACCAGAGAGGAGAAGAATCTTAAGTTATTTTCCCCTCTCAGTGTTGCCACCACCATATATGTGCACACTTCCCTGCACACACTCATATTTGGAGGAGCAGCTTAACAGGTTTGAGTTTGCTGCAGTCACCAAAGTGTTACCACAGACTCTGGCAGCCAGGCTGAGAATTCTTTGTCATGTAGACTTGTTTGGGGATCAGGAGGATAACAACAAAAAAGCTACACTCTCCTTTTTTAAAACACTTGCAGCATGGAAGGCTACTGGGTGACAGAAATTCCCTATCTGTGTTATTCCAAGCCTTAGGCACCGTGCTGATTGAACTGTGGATGTGGACACCCAGAACCATCTGCTCCAAACATGGACTGAACCAAAGTCTCAAAGGTGTGGCGTGGGTGTGCATTAGTGGGAAGTGTTGTTCATACTATGATGCTTGGGATTCACAACAAACACGTTTTCTAATGTCCCCTGGTAAAACCAGGAATTAATTTTCTAATTTAAAGAGAACAAATTTCCATCTATCTCCCATTCTTTTCCTCTCAGATTTTGCATAAACTTTTGCACAAACCTTTGCACATTTGGGCTAATTTGCAAAAGCTTTTTGAGCTTTAAAAAAAAAAAAAAGTCAAAATTTGACAATTTCCCTGAGTTCCACTGGGGAGGTCTTATCTCTCAGGTCTCAGATTGGTAGTTTGTTATTTTGGTGGAGTCTGAGCATAGGAGGAGGTGTTAGAATTCACTGGCAGTAGGTTTTTAATACTTGGAGTAGAAATCAAGAATACTTTTGATGTTACACAAAAGATCTTGTTTCCATCTTACTTCAACATGCAAATGGTCCTCTTGATAAAAGCATAGGATATGAAAGAATAATGGATTTAACAATCATAATGTTTTGCCTTTCGATTTAAGAGTATACAGAGACCTTCAATGGATAATCTCTGTTGCTTCTCAGAAAACAGTACTTATCTCCTGCAGCTACAATAGTAAACAAAGTATTTCCTAGATCTAAACAGCACAAATTAAAACAGATCCTGGTTTCAGTTAACCTGCTCTAATTCCAGAGCATGTCAGTTAATGCAGTGAAGCCTACCCAAATCAATGGCATTAATACAGATTTACAGAGGAGCTTACATGCAGCCTACCTGCATGCAACTTACAGTAATTAGATCTTATATCTTAATGTACCTGAAAAATTAGTCTGAACCAGTCTCCAAAAAATCAAATGCTGCATGTCAGTGAAGCCTTTTCTGACAGGAAATAAATAAGATCTGTCTTCATAGTAACTAAGTTTTGGACAGAATGGTGAGGGGGAGGAGATGATGGTTTTTCTCCCCTTCTAATCCAATCTATTTAAACAGAGGAATCAAAACAACAGATGTTTAGTATGGTACTGGCGCCACAGGATCCGGCATGAACTCACCGAAGATGAGAAGATGAGGAGACTATGGTTTCCCTATTTCAGCTTTCCAGTCTCTAGGCTGATGTGATTTAAATGTACAAGTCCAAATGGTCCTGTTAAAAAACAGCCATGACTTTTGCCAGGAGAGCAGTTTCCATGTGCACCATCACACCACTCTGAACCTCTGCAGTATCTATTGGTATTGCTTGCTACATGTAAACAGAGGATTATGAGACAAATCTGACCAGATCATTGTTGAGAATAATAATACTGCATACCAAAGAAGTCTGCCTTAATGAAAGAAATCTCTATTTCTAATATTTTCTCAGCTTGCTGCAGTATAGTACAGCAACTGAGAAATATTTTCACTGTTGAGATGTCTGAATCATAATCTCTTACATCTTGGCTGACATATTTGAAGGTAATAATTTTGCTTAGCTAGCTCACGTACAGCTTTTGCCATTTCCTATCATCCTCCTATATTTATTTTTCATAATTTGTGATACAACAGTTTGTAGGGCTGCTATTTAAAAAAAGTTGGAGAGAAACTTTTTTTGTTTCCCTCTGCAGCAGTAACTTTTTGCCATTTACTCTCCTTATTTTGCTACCTAGTGCCTGTTTTATAAGCAAAGTATCAGTTTCTTATTCCTCACAGGAGCATCAAGATCAAGAAGGTAAAATCTTCCTCTTTCTAAATAGACCTTTAGGCTAACACTCCGGGTTCCCAATGCCATGTCACCATACTTCTCTTCCTACACATATTTCTAACTCCCTTGTGACAGCAGGGCCGTGGCAGCAGGCAGTATTCACCTTTGACACACCTTTTTGTCATTGACATTGACTGCATGCCTGTGCTGTTGTTTCCCCCCCCACCATGAGAGGAATTCCTAAGCACCTTGAAGAACAGGGTGAACAGCTGATGCTCTGATGCAGCCCTGGCTGCTGACATCAGTGCTGCAGCACCAGCAGGGCCTTGGGAGGAACCACTGCCCACAGTCAGACCTCTGCACACTTGGGGCTGAAGCCACCACCCATTCTCCAGGAGCTAATCCTCGCTCCTGTCTGTGCCATAATCCCTCTTGGTGAAAGGCACAGGAGCTTGGATCACCACCCTTCTACGACTTTTGTCATGGTTGCACTTTATAAACTGCCTACAAGTAGCACTCGGCTCATGTCAGTAGTTCAGTTCTACTCTTGTTTCTGTTCTTTGTGTTGCTGGGAAGCTTGATTGCTATGATATAAAAGAACACTTTTCCATTTTAAATTTTCCAGTTTTACATTCATACTGCTCATTGACATGCTTATATAATTAATAGTAGAACTGATTATGGTCACAAAATAATAAATCAACTATTTCCTTTGAAAAAGTGTTATCTTTTTAATGTGCTTCCATTCAAATGGCCTGTACAGATATCTACTACTGAATAATAGAATACTGATGGGGACTTTATGGTACAATATACAGCAAAAAGCTTCTCCTAGTTTCAGGTTCTTTCTATTCTCCTTCTTTTTAGCATTCCTGTTATTTAAAGAAGTACTGAATATGTAACTTTAGGGATATACAATATCTCTCTCTCTAGATATATATTTATATAGTATATTATATCAGAGTACATTAAAACATTTATGGTCTCCTGGGGAAGCCACTGCTTGGGATTGACCACAGAGATTAGGTTTGAGATTTCATTTAAAAAATACATTAAGGCTATATTTTCACAACTAAAAGAATAAAAAGTAATCTGTTAAATATTCAATTTAATTATGCTTTGCAGGGCCTATTACAAAAGCTGTAATTGTAATGAAGAAAGAATTTTATAATGCTTGAAGACTTCAATAGCACATTATACTGAAAAACAGTAATTATGGATTAAAAAAGGTTTTGTGTCTTTCCAATTAAAAAATTAAGTGCCAGCATAATAATATGTAATTGCTCATGTACTATTCTTTATAAATCATACAATGTAAAATGACAACTAACGCGGAAAGATTGTGGAAAATAAATCTCCCCTCCATTGCACCTTTACTTCTTAATCCTTAAAACAAAAGTCACCTCCAAAACCACCTTGGGGAAGTAAAATAAATATTTTACAGATTAAAAATATTTACAGGAAATGGGTTGAAAACTAATATTTAAAACTCCATTACAACTGCATAGCCTTTTAAACTGCTGTTTGCAATGTGTATTTCAAAAATGTTAATCCAACTTATCTTAAAATGCTTAACAACATATACATAAAATCATATACACAAGTGGTTTCTCATTTATTTTTAACTTTTTGCATTTTGTGTTATTTTGGGAATTATTTAGATATATATTATAATTTACGTATAAATTTATTAAGATGATATAATTTTTTTCTAAGCTTCCATAAGTCTCAAGAAAAAGAACAGAAAGTTTACCTTATAAAATTCCTGGAAGCATTAGTGGGAACATCTTCTAAAATCCCAGAGTTCAGTTAAAGACATTTTAGTAGAAACCCAGCAAACCCACCATATTTAATAATATGGTAAAATATTTGTGTTTATCTTCCTTTGTAGCATGCCTATATATCCCTTAAACATTTTCTCTTCCCAATGCTGATCATGTCACCATTGTTCCATATGAAGTCTGACATGTACAGTAGTGACTTATTTTTTTAATTCACTCTGCCTCCACCCCCAGGTACCCCACATCTAACTGCAAATATCGTCAAAATCTGGTTGTCTTATGCACCTTAGCAGTTTGGAACCATGTGCTGGTTCTGCCACCCTCAGAGTTCTCATAATAAAAATTGTCAATAAACTGGAATTGCCAAACATTTTATTTTTCAATTACTTTTTTTCTATAGCCATATCTGAGGAAGAAAATAAGCTAGGGCTCCTATCAATGTCTCAGGCAGATTACAATGCAAGCAAATCTGGAAAAAAAGGACAAATGTCAATGGCAAGGTTTTCAATTTTATTTTTTTAGTAGCCTCCATTCATTCAGTTGAATGCACTGCAGCTAATTCATATGAAGCTATCATTGCAGTATTTGGGGAGGACACGTGTCAAAAACAGAAGCCATTTCATACTTGAGGAGAAAATCACTTTGCTAAACTCTGATGTCTGTCAAGTGCAAGCATGCAGGAGCTGAAGATCAGGTGATAAACAGAAGCCCTGCCCCTCTGTTCCCCAGCTCAGGTGTGTGCCTGCTCTGTGTCTTTCCCACACATCCTTCTCCTGTTCACACTGGGCTACACAGGCACCTCAGAACTATTGCTACTGTAAACTCACCAAATGCCAAAGTCCAGCCCCATAGGCTGACACTTGGCAAAGCCCTGTGCAGCTCTGTGGAAGGGATCTCACTGCTCTAGGGCCCAGGCAAGAATTGCAACAGCTGCTGTTACACATTCCAGCTGTTCTAGGACATCTGCATCAACAGATTGAAGGGAAGGCAAGTTCAATGCGACTGCTGGGCAGATAGGCACACACCTTGCTATCAAAAACAGATCCTTCCCCCACTTGTCTACTGTGAGCTGGCAAGAGCAGAGGAGACATTATTACTGGATGACATTTTAGTTCTATTTATATTCAGAATGGTGGGTATTCCAGTTTAAGGAATTGGCATTGCCTAAGTTGGTTTTTGCAGTGTTCTGATGCATTGCTGCCCACAAGGCAAACAGGTTCCTGTTACTGCTGTAAATTCTGAGCTCCATTTATGGAACATGCATCTCTGGTACTTTTACATTTTGAGGCATAGAATGGCAGAAAACCAACTTTATGCACTGCCTTCTAGCTTAGCATTTATTATTGTTCTTGCTGTGTGGCAAAAAGGCAGTGAGGGGCAGCCTGTGTGTGAAAGCTGAAAAACATGAAGACTAAAGTCTTAATTTTTACTATTTTGTAATTACAGTAAGTCTATTTCTCCCACATTTCCCCAATACATCCTGCTCTCTTGCACTCCTGCATTTTTTATATTTTTACTTATTTTACATTTGCATTGACCTTTGTTTCACCTTAGGCAGGAACTACCAACATTCTGCCATAAAACTACAGTATTTGATGCCCTCTGGCACCAAGTAGAAAGAAGAAATTATGTGGATGAAAGATAAATCCCACAAGTTGTATTCCTGACAAAAGCAAGCAAATTGGGGAATTCCAAAAAGTAAGCATTCACTCATCCATACAAGTACTGTCTACACTGCAGGAAGTACTGGTTGCCAGCAAGTTCACTGTCACTTAAGTGGATGCAAAGACATGTCACCAGTAGCTAAAGTACATACTACGGCATTAATTGGATTTCAAGAGTGAGCTCAGCAAACAAAATAGTACTAAACAAATCCTCTCCACAGCTGGAGAACAAATCCCTGTTGTTCTCTATATTTGTTACTAGAACTGAAGAATGTGCTTATCACCATGAACAAGTCACCATAAGAGAAACCTTGCAGTAACTTTCTTAGTCATGTAGACAATTGCCCTCCAAAAGCCTCTTCCATCTTCTGTCCCTCCAGCAGTTACTCTCAGTGTTTTTTCTGAGCAAACAAAAGGGTGAAGGAGAACTTCTTTCTCTTTTCTGCCTGAAACACTCTCCTCCAGGATGACAGTGTAATTATATGCAAAGTACACAGTTAAGATTATGCAGAATAAAATAGGTCTAAGCCAAAAACCGCACACCTACTGTAGGTTACTGTAAGATTACCTTTACTCCTCAGTTTTCACTTCTAGGAAGTGAAGAGGTTATAATTACTATCCAGTACTTCTACATTTTTCTCCAATAGATGGTCAAAGTCTCTGGAATAGACCTGATTACACCATATCAGCACAAAAAACCTCATAACAACAGAAATCTGTAGGGACTTATTCCAAGTTGTTTTAAATTGACAGATTCTCTAATCAGAAAGTCTTGCAGGTAGTAAGTATACTGTATAGTAAGAGTCAGAGACTGACCTTCTTTTGCCTTTGCATGTTCCAACTTCCACAGGTTTGGATGCAGATGGAAAGGAAGGAAGGGCTACCAAATCTGAGTTGGAGAAGCTGAAGGGGCACAGGCTGGAAGGTGAACCTGCCTTAAGGCAGCCACTGTCCCTGTTGTCACATTCCCTGTCAGTCTATCAGGTATCTGCCCTGTCCAGACCCCTCCTGCTCACCTGCCCTTGCCAATTCCCCATGATTTGAGTGTGCATCTTCCCATGGTAGGTATGGACCTGATGCCTGTGTCTGTCCGTCTGTGGGAATGACCTGTCCTGAACCACAGACTTGCACATTTACTCATCTTTTTCAATGTAAGAGAACAAATGTAACTTTAGTATTTAAAAATTTATTTTCAACTTAAAAAATAAAACATGAAGAATTCTGCAGAGCCTTCTTGGGAAGCAACACAGGGAAAGGCTAAGCCCTAATTCCTTGTCTTCCTCCAAGCAAATAGTTTCTGTGCTCATTCATCCCAAATATTCTTATTATCCTTCTATCCCAAAACTACACAAGTACCTGGACATGAGAACTGCATGCTCAGTCGTGAGTTTTTCAATTTTAGAATATGTGAAGCTTTATGAAGTGGCTGTAAGTAAGACTGGATTGTATTTTCAAGCTTCAGATGAAGCTTTTTTTTTTTTAAGTGAATCAAACAGGAAGCCAACTGTTTGAGATCCACGTACTGTAGAACCAGACAGTTAAACAAATGCAAATAGCAGCCAGCTTTAAACTAGTTCAGTGAATTCTTTGCCTGTGATTCTGTAAACTAGTTCAGCTCATGTGCAAAGCCCTTGAACAGCCTGTGGACTCCCATCTGTATCATTCTGTTGCAAGGAGGCAAATTTCTTATATACTAAAGAATGGCTATCTTACAGATGCAAAGTTTCAGAAAAGGAGATTTGATGAATTCAGCACACTCAAGGGCATTTGCCAATGTATACAGAAATGCAGAATATCTATTCTCCTTCATCCTCACTTTTTCCTCTTATAAATCTCTCGTATTGTTTATTAAAATTCCATCTATACAAGTATTTTTATGGAATTAAGAAATCCAATGAAATTAGTATATGGCTGTACAGCATTGTAACTTAGAAAATGGAATCTTCTTAAGTGTGACCAAAATTTTGGCATACCATCATCTTCCTGAGGAAATACAAACAGTCCCAGTGTTATGAAGTATAACCAGAAATTCCGTAACTGTTTCTAAACATATTATTGAAACTATTTTTACAAGCAGAAACTTGAGAAACCATCATCATTACACATCTTGCACTGGAAGAATCAATAAATTGGAGTGATGGAACGAGAGGTCAATGTGTTCCTTCTTTCTCAAAGATTTTTTCCTAGCCATTACAGAAGTCTCCCTTAAGCAACCCCAGTGAAGAATGTGGAAAGGAGAAAAATGACATTTCCAGAAATATCAGTAAGCAACAAGCACAAAAAATAAACTGCACTCTAGAAGAATCATAAACATTCTGTACATGTTTCATTAGAAAGGAAATAGCTGCTTCCCAGAATTCTTGAAAAAAAAACCCTCAACTAAAAAAAGCCTAATTTCTAATCTTCAACTTGCAGTCTTTCATTTTATTTCTTTATCCCATTCTAAGCACATATTTTACAGTGTGTCTCATCTTTTACCCAACTAACTGAATTACCAGGAATAGGAAAGGTAACACCTAGATTATTAAACCCTTGAAACACCTAAAATAGTTTTCTTGTAGACTGAATGTTAGAGTTTAAAAGTCCAGGACCACGGTGAAGAGGTCACCCATGATTGCTCTTCATCACCCACAGTGCCAAGCAGGTCCCTCTGTACACAGGGCTCACATCTCCAGCCCTTACAAACTATTATTTGTCCTCTCTAAGTGCAACCCCAATTCTCTGTCTTTGTCTTTGAAGCATATCAGAGCTGACCACCCCTGCACTGGCAGAGCAGCACTGGGGTAGAGTTGGCACACACAAGAAATTGGCTCTGTTTTCACCTGATTCCCATTGGGGAGGAAGGCAAAGAAAACAGTTTTGTTTTTATTCAGATTTCAATAGCAGCTGTCGGAAAGCTGCTCAACAGTTTGGAATGTCAGAAGTAGTCCCTTTGGAGCTGGATTAGAGGGAGATGGAGACAGCCAAGAGCACTGAGCAGATAGCTGTGTAACCATGGAGTAAAACTTACTGCATATTCACAGACAGAAAGAATACATTCTCTGTCACATACAGCTCACCCTCAAATCTTGCAAGCAAGGCCTACACAAAACCTATTCTTTAGTCTTGTCTAATCTACTTTCATTAAATAACTGTATGAGATGTACTGGGACAAGAACTCTAAAAATAAATCTGCCAGTCTTATTGGAAGGGAAGTTACAATGTCTTCAAGCCAACAAAAATAACAATTTTTCATTCTACTCACAGTTCAGGAAAAATATTCATGTTTGCCAAATAAAAAAGAAAACTGATGGGAACGGAAAATATTTTCATGCTGAAAGAGGATATTACAAACAATGGAGACTCAAAGTCAAATGTCTCTTTATCCTTTTTAAAGGAACTTTCTGAAATACAACACCCAACTTTCGCAAGGATGATGTAACCTTTAAACAATACTACTCCAAATACTTGGTCATCTAACTTTTATATAATTATATAACAAATTATGATGGAGCTGACCCACCCATGCCTACACATTTGAGAATTTCTTCTGGCCTCCAGGCTTTAATTTTCAGCCCTTTTGGCAGTATTGAAAAAACTGAAAAAGAGCTGAAAATCTCAGGCCTACTTTTATTTTAGGAGTTATTCCAGAAATTGAGAATACAGAAGTTCTATGAAGAAACAGCGTGCAGATAAGCAAGCCTGATGATTCTCAGATTTAAGCCCAGAAAATGGCTTAAAAAAAAAAAAAAAAGGAAGAAAAATTGCCTGTAACACCAGTACTCAAAACTACTTTTTGACATTTATTATTATTATTCTTCAGAAGAGAAGGTAGGTGGAACAGCTTTTCCATGAGATCAGCCTAATTATGCTGACCTAGACAGCACCTAGAAGTATGTGCAGAACGATCACTGTTTGGGGGTCACTTGGTCTGTTTAGCTGGAGAAAATGAGACTGAGAAGGAAACCTCACTGCAGTCACAACTTCCTTGTGAAGGGAAGAGGAGGGGCAGGCACTGATCTCTTCTCTGTGGTGACAGTGACAGGACCAGAGGGAACGACCTAGAACTGGGACAGGGAGGATTTAGGCTGGATGTTAGGGAAAGGTTTTTCTTGCAGAGAGTGTTTGGAAAAGGTTCACCAGGGAAATGGTCACAGCACCAAGCCTGACAGAGTTCAGGAACTGTTTGGACAATGCCCTCAGGCACAGGGTATGAATCTTGGGGATGGGGCTGTGGAAGGCCAGGAGTGGGACTCAGTGACCCCTGCTGTCCCTTCCAACTCACTGTATTCTGTGATTCTGTATCAACCATCATTGCTCTCCTCTAGCTGAAATGGTTTGAAAAACCCAACCATTCTGTACTGAAACATGAAAACAACATTAATATTTTCCACACAAAGTGCTGCAAGAGGAAAAGGAGGAGGGAGCGTTTCATCCTCTAAGACCGGGAGTCACCCAGCCTAAGATAGTAGCACACATTTTTCAAATGCTTCCCAGTCAGAGGCACGTGCATTATAATCTCCTGCAAAAGAGAACAGCTGGCTAATTAATACATTAGCCACACACAATATTAGGGTGAATCAATCCAGCTACAGCTTCAGAAGTCCCAGCATATCAATAGAGAGGAAATGCTTTGCTC
>VXBI01010041.1:618083-653404 GCA_013397375.1 Toxostoma redivivum | reverse complement strand
AAAGAATACATTCTCTGTCACATACAGCTCACCCTCAAATCTTGCAAGCAAGGCCTACACAAAACCTATTCTTTAGTCTTGTCTAATCTACTTTCATTAAATAACTGTATGAGATGTACTGGGACAAGAACTCTAAAAATAAATCTGCCAGTCTTATTGGAAGGGAAGTTACAATGTCTTCAAGCCAACAAAAATAACAATTTTTCATTCTACTCACAGTTCAGGAAAAATATTCATGTTTGCCAAATAAAAAAGAAAACTGATGGGAACGGAAAATATTTTCATGCTGAAAGAGGATATTACAAACAATGGAGACTCAAAGTCAAATGTCTCTTTATCCTTTTTAAAGGAACTTTCTGAAATACAACACCCAACTTTCGCAAGGATGATGTAACCTTTAAACAATACTACTCCAAATACTTGGTCATCTAACTTTTATATAATTATATAACAAATTATGATGGAGCTGACCCACCCATGCCTACACATTTGAGAATTTCTTCTGGCCTCCAGGCTTTAATTTTCAGCCCTTTTGGCAGTATTGAAAAAACTGAAAAAGAGCTGAAAATCTCAGGCCTACTTTTATTTTAGGAGTTATTCCAGAAATTGAGAATACAGAAGTTCTATGAAGAAACAGCGTGCAGATAAGCAAGCCTGATGATTCTCAGATTTAAGCCCAGAAAATGGCTTAAAAAAAAAAAAAAAAGGAAGAAAAATTGCCTGTAACACCAGTACTCAAAACTACTTTTTGACATTTATTATTATTATTCTTCAGAAGAGAAGGTAGGTGGAACAGCTTTTCCATGAGATCAGCCTAATTATGCTGACCTAGACAGCACCTAGAAGTATGTGCAGAACGATCACTGTTTGGGGGTCACTTGGTCTGTTTAGCTGGAGAAAATGAGACTGAGAAGGAAACCTCACTGCAGTCACAACTTCCTTGTGAAGGGAAGAGGAGGGGCAGGCACTGATCTCTTCTCTGTGGTGACAGTGACAGGACCAGAGGGAACGACCTAGAACTGGGACAGGGAGGATTTAGGCTGGATGTTAGGGAAAGGTTTTTCTTGCAGAGAGTGTTTGGAAAAGGTTCACCAGGGAAATGGTCACAGCACCAAGCCTGACAGAGTTCAGGAACTGTTTGGACAATGCCCTCAGGCACAGGGTATGAATCTTGGGGATGGGGCTGTGGAAGGCCAGGAGTGGGACTCAGTGACCCCTGCTGTCCCTTCCAACTCACTGTATTCTGTGATTCTGTATCAACCATCATTGCTCTCCTCTAGCTGAAATGGTTTGAAAAACCCAACCATTCTGTACTGAAACATGAAAACAACATTAATATTTTCCACACAAAGTGCTGCAAGAGGAAAAGGAGGAGGGAGCGTTTCATCCTCTAAGACCGGGAGTCACCCAGCCTAAGATAGTAGCACACATTTTTCAAATGCTTCCCAGTCAGAGGCACGTGCATTATAATCTCCTGCAAAAGAGAACAGCTGGCTAATTAATACATTAGCCACACACAATATTAGGGTGAATCAATCCAGCTACAGCTTCAGAAGTCCCAGCATATCAATAGAGAGGAAATGCTTTGCTCTGCCCTCTTACAGTGGCCAACAAGCCTGTATGCCACCTGCAGAATCAGTTACTCCAAAGCATGAAGAAATTTCTGCAGACCATGGACTTTCAAATAAGAACATGCACTCATTTAAGAAATGCCAACTGAAATCTAGCAGCAACCAAATGAAAACTTCATTACTTACAGAAATTAATTTTTCATCTTGAAAGTAGGTTATGATACCATTATCTGAATAAGTTTACACATAAAGACATTACATCCCACTGTCCTACTTTACACATTGCTAAGTCTTGCAGGAGAGAAAACAACTAGAAAACCGAAGGAAGTTAAAAAATGTTCAAAAATTCTGTTGTGTTTTGGCAACTAAAAATTGAAAGAACACAATTAGTCAATTCTCAATATATCAGGATAATATTCTGGGAATCTGGATCCCTTACTAAGTCCTGATTCTTTCAGCATTGAAGAGATCAGCCAGCAAAGTGAAAATACATTAAGTACTGGGTTTAGAATTTCATAGTTTGAATGCATACTCTTCAAACATATATATTAAAATACTCAGTCAAGTTGCTTTTGCTAGACAAAGAAAATAAGAATCAGAAATAGGCTTGGACTGAGTAGATTAAACTGAATTCTTGTAGACTTTCCAATATATCCACTAAAAAAAAATTAATTTTAAAATTTAGATGCAATTTTCTTGTATGCAATAAATACAGTTCTAGTGTTCCTCAAATCTCTACTAGTACTTCAGCCAAAAAAAAAAAATTACAATCATCTCTAATTCTTACAATAGTCATAGGTCTAGTAAAGCATGTCTAATAATGTAAAATATGCAGTGTTCAGCACTACAATAAAATCAGAAAGGGATAATAGCTGATGAACTTAATATCTACTGGGGTATTATTTCCTTAAGCTACTCAAAAGAAAGACAAAATTCAAACAACTGGAATAAGTACTAATTTATAATAACTGAGTCACTACAGGGTAGGCTGTGTCTTGTACTGAATCTAATAGCTCATATTTTACAGCATCCTAATCTTGTAGTTGACATCTAATTCACAACTTCCGAAAAAGTTATTAGAAAAAGTGATAACATCTGAATTTGCAATGGAAAAATGAATCAATATATGACCTTTTGTCCTACAGATCTTTTAGGTTCCCACAAATTCATTTTTCTCTCTTTCAGACATCAACCACATATGGCACTTCCCAGTGCAAGCACTACACTACAATATTATCCAGCATACTCTTGGCTCAGGGAGAGAATCTGTTCTTTACTTTGCATGCTCTAAGTCCCACTACTGCCAGAAAATGTGTCAGTAAGAGAAGGGAAAAAAGTAACACAAACATTCCTATCAAACAGCATTTGACACTGGCTGTACCCAGTCTCATGTAATGGAACTCAGGCTGAAGGATGGAGAAAACGCTCAAGCAGATTGCGTTCTACTAGATTACAAAATACTTTTTGTATAAAACACCAAGTTTGTACTCCATTAAGACTCCAATTCTAGATTATCTGAAATATTCTTTGAGTTGCATTCAGCATGTGAAGTAGCTCAATCTACCACTTCATTGGACCAATCAATTCAAGTTAGGTCAGCACTTCTAGTTTGTTGAGACAAGAACATATTTCAGTTATTTTTTGTTTGTCTACAGATATATCCTGAGGTCAATCTAAATATTTTATTATTTAGAAAGGTCTTACTGTACTTAACAACAAACATTACCTTTTTTTCTAGCTGTTTAGAATAGTATCAAAACTGTATCAACATTGTTCAGTATTTTTCCAGATCTGGATCTCCTTTCAAATCCAGATGCCACTGGATATTCAGCAGATGAACTGCATAATGTTTAGATAGCTATCCTTTGGGCAGATATTGACAGTCTTTTATTACAGTGGTTTTTAAAACACACTAATTTCATTTTACTACTATAAAAGTGTTTAACATCCTGCTACAGACACACACCAGCATCTGGCGTGATGGTGAACATTTAAGTTCCAAGAAGAACAGCATTAAAGGATCCTACTATGAGTTTTAAGAGAAAAATCAGTTTCTAACACCTTGGGTTTTGGACATTTTGGAGCTGTTTTAAAGCCTATTATGCTGGTATGGTTCAATGTAGATAAGATTTGATCTGTGATGCATCAGAGAGGATTAAAAGGGGGGGAACTAGATCTAGCTAATTATTTTTTATCCCATGGCCACCTAAAAATAAAATCCCTGGGGTTACCAGGCAAATAGTAGTTCCAGGAAAATACTCCAGGGCATACAAAGGATTCTTTTTAATTGTTCTATCTTCAAGGAAATCACATGCTTACAACTCACACCTGAGACAGCAAAACTGTATTTGGGACATAAAAGTGGATGTGATTATGGTATTTCCCAACCCTGAGAAAGCCATGAATATTTGTTTTTCATAGAATCATGTAACAGCTTTGCTTGGAAGGGACCTTAAGGATCATCTTGTTCCAATCCCCCTGCAGTGGGCAGGGACACCTTTTACTAGACAAGGCTGCTCAAAGCCCCATCCAACCTGACTTCCACAACTCCTGGCACTTTGAAAGCTTTAGAAGTGTTCTGCTGCCTGTAATTCACAGGACCTTCTTTGGCAACAAAGGTGAGACCGAGCACAGGCTCTGCATTGTTTCTCCTGCAGTTAGAATACAGATGTGGTATGCCAAAAACAAGGCGTAGCTGGAATCTCAATACTGTCAAAGAAACACATGAAACACCCATCCAGACTAGGCCAGGATGTAATCCTTCTATGAATTTGCCCATGAAATGCCTCTGCCTTAATTTGCAATTAACTTCTTGCAGCAACAAAACCAGCATCAACACTCTGTGGGTTCCAGTAAGCCCAACACCATGGAGAATTACACTGCAGGACAGAGTTTGAAGATTTTTTTAGGTTTATGCATACTTTAGCTGCTCTTGCATTTCTGATCCTATCATTTCTGACTGCACAGCACTGAGTTTTTAAAAGCTGTTTAGACTGGGGTTGTCACTCTAAAAAGAGATTTATGGAACACTGAAAGCGCTATGGAAGAAAAGAACAGATATGTAGGCAATACAGCTTTAAACAAGCAATGCAACTGAACACACATTTGTGAAACTATGCTTTTTACGTGGCTGCATTTGATGCTGTCCAGAGATGGCAGAGTAAGATCAGAATCAACCTCTGCCTCCTGAGCTCAGGGACCTGTGCTTCCCATGGGTTTGCTTTACTGTGTGGATGGGTATGAATGATTTGGGATAGCAGCTGTCACACATCTGCAGGAGAATGCTGCCACTGATCCTACTCCTGGAGCAAGGAAAGCTCCCTGCAGTTCTATTGTAAGAAGTTTTTGGAACTTAGCAAACATCTCCCAAAACCTGAAGATAACTTTATGGGCTGAAGACATTGCTTACAACTTTAATCAAAAGTCATCACAAAAAATATCATTTTCTGTGTGAGGAAAAGAAATTGTACCATTGAAACTGCAGGAACATGGTATAAAACAACCTCTTGATGAGGAATTAATTACCTACAATTCACAAAAGGTTGAGAATGTCTAAAAAAAACCCCAGAACAGCCCTAGACCAAACTGCTCTATTTAAACAGGAAATAGAAACAAAAGCTTCATCTCAAGAGAGAAGTAACTCAATTATCTGACTGCTCAGCCTAGTTTGTGGTGTCCCAGCTAATGTTAACTGTATTCACTACAGCAAATACAGGTAATTTTGCAAAACTGCAAATCATAAACCAAATTCTGCTGTAGCCCTTTATCTATCCTACACAGCACTTGACTACATCTTGCAGCTGAGCAGCACTTTTATGAATCCTGTATATAGGAAAATATTTTTCAGACATGATTAAAATCTTGCAAAAGCCACACAAAGATTTGGGCTAGGCCAGGATGTACCTTCTTTGTTAATTTGTCCAGTACAAGACGTTGTAGATCATGTTCTGTCCTAACTTATAATTAACTTCAGAGATTTGGAAGATGAAGGGCAAAGAGAACACATTCCTACCTGCTGCCTGCCTGACACACAGAGCCAGATTGATCTGGCAGTGCTTACTGTTCAGCTCCTTGCAGTGGACACCCATTGGCAGGAAACAGAGAAACCTCCCTAAAAGTAATTTCCATCAACAGTGAAATTAGTGTTTACAGTGGTCAGCTACACATCTCTAGTTGGAAAAGGCATCAAAAACAAACTCTGCAAACAGTTTCTTAATCAACAGCATAATCACAGCACTTAGATCCCCATACTCATAAGTGCAGGAATTAATGAACAGTGTTCTATTTTGCTTGCAGTAATGAGGTTTTAATCTACTACTGAATCATTTCTTTACTACAAGCCATGTCACCACAGTGTGAAATTGCTATTGACCACAGACATACTCCTACGTCAATACAAGCATCAGTTACAGGGCCATGGCCCAGGTTATGCAAAACAAGAGTTCTGTAAACAGACAGTGCAGGAGGACATGAATCAGGCTTGTTTGGAGAAGTGAGACTTAAAAAAAAGAGTATATGCAGCGGTGATGAATCCAACCTATTTCAAATGTGAGAGAACTTCACCTAAATTATCTCCTCTATCCTATTCTAACTTATGTCTGCACTACACAGCACTTAACCAGGACATGACTGGCAGTGAACAGCGCTTCTGCAAATGCTGTATACAGATGAAATAGTGTTAGACAGCAGCACTTCAAAAGTTTTGAAGTCTGGGTGGTATGACTATCTTATACAATTTCCAAATGCTGAGTGAAGAGCCAGGAAAAAGACAACAAGCAAGCATGATAAAACACAAGAAGCCTTGGCTTACAACTTCTATAGTTATTTGCTACGCAGTCAGATCTAATACCAAGAAAAAACTGAGATACCTGAGAAATCCTCTTAGCAGTCTCCTGCCTGATTATCTCCTACCATCTGAAGAAAGAAAAATGAGTAGCTGTTTAACTGAGGAATGTAACTGCTTATAATGAAAACAGTGAATCAAGAATTGGAAGACTGTCATTGCTCACCACAGACATGTTCTTTCCATTCTCTTTGTCTTCATAGATGATCTTCATCAGCATCCTAATGTCTCTGGCAGTTTTCCTATATGTAATGCAAGGCGTGAAGGTGTTCAAAATACCAATTCATCCTTATATGCACAAAAACATAACGACTAGATTTGTAATCAATGGTGCAGAAATAGCTTAATGGAAAATGAGCCTATTTGATAAAGAATCAAATCCTGTTCATCTGGAGACAGGTAAACATCCACAGACAACTGAACAGATTAAAAAAAGACTAAAATGTGAGAAAGCATCAAATACTCCAGACTTCATTGGCTGTGAATTCCTCTTTTACATTTCAGCCAAGCAGTTTCCTATTTGGATGCAAACTGACCCATGTCTCTGGCTGTGAAATGCACAATATTGGGAACTGGATGCTGATGACATATTTATTGGCCCAAACTTTACCAACACTGGAAAAATCACAAGCTAGCCCTGCCTTGAGGGACACACACTAGTAATCCTTCAATTTTTCAAGATTCCAAGAAATCTACCTCTCCATTCTGAAATGAAATACAGCTGAAAATAATTTTCCTGAAGGGGTATTGCTCCAAGCCCTTTAGACAAAGTAAGACCAAAATTTAATACACGAGCTAGCAAAAAAAACCCAAACCAAATAATTTATCTAGTTTGCCACTTCTAATTTAAAGAAGGTTTGGTTCCAAAATCTGCTCATGAAGCAAGATGCTTGTTTTGATTAAACAGACAGACATAGAACATGAGACTACTTCAACAATCAGTCTAAGTGCTTCCTCAGGTAGGCTTCAGCTGTTGCATTCTACTGAACAGCAGAATGAACCTACCAGCAAGAATCCAGGGCTTTTCCTCAGTCCTGTTCTCATACCTTCACTCCCAGGAGAACAGATGCTGAATCCTTCTGTTTCCAAAATCCAGGACTTGATGTACCTTCATCTAATGGTGGAATTGTAGTGTCCTCAGGAAATGACCAAATTTACTGAAGATGAAGACAGGAAAAGGCAGAATTTTCAGGACTTTTCTCCAGGACACACTGGAGGAATGAGGGTATGAATTAAACAAAGATTTCCATCCTGATTAATTTTTTCCAGAAGGGTTTAAAAAGTGCTTATTTTATTTGTAGTAAATGCCCACTACCCTCAGGGAAAATGCTCAGGCAAATCTCCAGACTGTGAGAACACAAAAACCCTTTGCTACTGAAAATAAATCCAAGATTAGCCCATAGCTTGAAATGACAACTTTTTATTTTAGGCAAAAACAAAAAAAAGGCCAAAAACATTCCGCTATTGCAGTTTGTAAAATTTTCACTGTTTTCAGTAGAAACAGTTCACAAATCAGAACGCAATATTCAAATAACATTGTGCAAAATTGTACTGGCATAACTACACATAGCAAAAAGACTAGTGTAAATCAAGAATTCCATTGAAATTAGTTGAGCTGCTCCAGTTTTATAACAGTGTACATCACCTCAGAATAGGCCCATTTTTTGCAGAACATCCCTGGAATTCCTCTTGCTTACAAAAATTGCTTTACATGCAACAAGTAACCTATCAGTACAATATAAGCAAGAACATCTCCACTAGTTATCACAGTGTAACAGAGGAAAACATGTCAGCCAATTTCATACAAAGGCAAATCTAATGGCAGTTTTGAACATCCCTTGACTGCTACCCTCAAAAATTGCACATTTCAATATACGAAATAATTTAGAATGAAGCCAAGCTGTGTTCATGACCATCAGTACATTGATAATTAGGATGGATGATGTGTTCAGAAGGGATTTGTTTTGGTTTTTTTTAGCTTAGTAGATTTTCCAAAGAGAGTAGTTTCAAAAGTTTGTGCAATAAACATTAATTTGCAGTGTTATCAGGCCGAGTCTTCTTCTGCTATTCAGACAGACCTGTCAACACTACAGAAGTCTCTTTAGTCAAATAGTGAAGAACTATTAAACAAAGACCATACCTTGAGTACTTACTGATGACATGCAATGAAACCAAGCAAGCAGTAACACAACTCCATTTACGTTTGGAGCATTCAGAAAGAGACCTTGTGGTTCAGCTGGGGATCAGGACTGGAATTTCACAGAACACTTGTGAATAGTTAGAACATAGAACATTCTCTCTCCACTTGATGTGCAAAGTAACAGTTTCCAAACAATGCATCTAAAGTCATTCTTTATATAAACACAATGCTAAGAGCAGAACCGATTTTCAGAGTTACTGAATGCTGACAAACTCATATCAAGAAAATACACAGGTACATCTTGCAGTGATTGGTCACTTTGTTTTCCTGTATACCCATATTCAGAAAAACAATTCTATAAGAATTCTTTGATCACAGTAAAACCAATTGTTCCACAGTAAAACCAATTGTTCCCCAGTGCTTTTCATCTCCCTAGGTTATGAAGGGCTTACCTTCTATTACCTTTCCTAAGAGCAAATATTTTTCGTTTAACATATATCAACCTGGCTCAGGTCTAAGTCATCTAAGGAAGGGCACACGCCTGAACTATGCAATTGTATGAACTATGGAGAAAGAACAGTCCTGATGTTCTCAAGTGTTTGGGTGCTTTTATTTCCTTTTTGCAGGTTATATTAATCTCATGAGGACAAGTAAGAACAACACACAAGCTTTGCTTTGGAGATGCATGTAAGTGTGCATCAGTTCTGGAAGAGAACAGCTCTACAAGTCTGCACATTTGAAAAAAATAATAAAAGGGTCTCAAAAAATATCACTTCTGCCTCCAACCACACAGATAAAAGCAGCAGACCTATCCAGACTGTATGTGTGCATGCACATGCATCCTCCTTTGCCCTCTCAGCTTCATGGAGAAGCTGTCAAGTACTCAGCAAGGAAACATTTAGCAAGGAAATATGGACATCAGTGGCACTGAGTTTCTGTGAAGACATCTGTCAGCATTACAGAGATGTCAGGGAGAGCGAACAGATAATATTTCAGCAAGGAATTACTGTGGTACCACTGAATTCTCTTAATGAGCAACAAGAAGTTCAGCCTGAGGCAGAGGAAAGGTTAATGGATATGACTTTGTTTCCTTCTTCCCAAAAAGCTCAGACTCAGTGTTTTTCAACAGTCTCAGACTCTGAATTCCAGGAAATTGTATTTTAGAACAAATCAAAAAATAGCCCTGAGACTAAACATACTTTATAAGAGCTGCTATTGCTTTATGTAAATCAAACACAGTAATCATTTACTTCCACAGTAAGCAATATTTAATTTTCACTCCCTTTTTTCCTCACTTGGTATACGTACCTGAAATCAAGAATTTCTTTCCAAGATAGATGTACTTAAGCACTGTCTGTTAGTTTTTCAAGTACATAAATGCTAATGGATTATGGCACCAAGCAAGGAAAGAATAGGTGATGCAGGTCAAACTTTACCAAAGGAGCCCTTTTCCCCTGTGCCTTGAGTTTTTGAAAAAACCATTCCAATAATCACAACAGTCACCATGGACTTCATTACACCAAATGCCTTCCTTGTGATTTAAGTTGAATTTACAACTGGAAAAACATCATTTAATATATCTCAAAATCAACTACCAGTGCTATTGAACACAACTACCAGCCTTTAAGTGTGGCTAGAAGTGTAGAACATCAAGAAAACAAGAATACCAAATGTGTCAAGTTGTGCATAAAAATAGACCTTTACTTTTTCTTAAGCTACAAAGTAGGCAATCAAGGAACTGACTAGGTCTGTGCATAGTTAGGATTTTAAATAAGCCAAAAGAATTTGAATTCTTTCAGGAAAACTGTGCTTGTGTAATGCACAGGTCAGCTCCCCCAAAAAATGAACATCTCACTCTATACATAAAAGAATTTTTAAAAAGCTCCATGCACTCTCAAAACTATTTGCAAATTGATTTAAATACTTTAGCTAACAGCTATGCTATGGCGCAAGACAGCACATAAAAAATTTAAGGCTAATTTTTGTCTGTACACATCAAAGCTGGTCTCAGAACAAGAGCTGTCATATTTTCTTAACTCTGAGTCTTTAGTGTGGATTCACAAACTTGAGCTGCCACAGCAATAGTAGAGTTGTCCTGCATATGAAAAAGACTGAATGTTGTCCTGAATGCAGTTTTTTTATAAAAAGCGGAAACTTCACAGATTTACATTTGGTTTTTATCAGAGCAGCTCACTAATTTGTACAGTACATTGTCCAATAACATACAAGGTAAACTACCAGAGAGATACTCAAAGTACTACAACAACAGGTGCAAAAGAAATTCCTACAGTAAGAAAGCTCACTGCTGTTTGGGAGAGTCACACTGTGATGAAAACAAACATCAGAATGCATTTTGGTGAAGTCAGTCAAGTGTCAAGGCTGTAATAAAGGCTATTTGTTAACTTTAGCCCTTCTCAATGGTTCTTAACCATTCCGTTAAGATCTCCTAATAAAGCACTAGGCAGTTTGGCAACAACGAAGTTCTTTACATGCTACTGTTACAGAAATAGAAAACAGACTTAAAAGCACTTCCTTCACCTGATTTCGATCTGGATTCAGTCACACCAGGTTTAAACAAACCTATCTAAAGCAGTAAATTTTAGACTTCAAATTGTACTGTAGTGTTTCAGAAGAAACAATATTCACAAAGCCTAGAAAAGAGCTATCAACTGCCAAAATTACACAAGTTTGATGCATAAAGCTGCTTATTTTTAAAACTCTGTTCCTCAACAACTCCAGGTGACTGAAAACGTCAGTGCAAATCAAAACTGTTACTTCAAAACATCCTGTCCATTTTCATGGGAAGATAGATAGTGAACCAAATTATGCTGGTTTGCTAACTTAACAGGTGAAATACTTTCATACTTCCTGGTACAATTTTAACCTACTGATTTTTTTTTTTCATAACGTTTTAAAAACACTATAAATAGAGAACTTGCACATTCTAGTATGATTTCCACTTACTTGCTGAATAAAGTACACTGCAATCATAATTACTAATACCGGATTTTAAGGAACAGCAAATATGCATCAAAATTATGATTATTATCTGCACATATATGTAGGAGTTTTTTGTCTCAAACGAAATGTTTGCAAGCAAATTGATCATATTAAGCACTGAACAAGAACAAATGTTATATTTGCAGTATCATCTTTAAATAGTTGCCATTATGAGGAGACCTGAGAATACAACTGATCCATGGAAGCTACGTAGATAGAAGTTGTGTATATGCAAGCCAGTGAGACCTGCTTGTGTGTAACAGCAATATTCATACCCAGAGACTGCTCACAGTGACACTTGGAAATTACTGAATCTAACTCTGTCAAAGAGGTACAAGATCAACTTGTTTTGTAAGTGACTATGACACTGGTATTCAGGTCATTGCAGTTTTCTGCATATATATAAATGTATTAACTCAAACCCAAGTAATGCACTCCAGCAACACATGAGAAACCTCAGAGACGTTCCTGAACAGTTTCTGTTTGCAGTTGCCTTCCCCCACCCCCATTTTTGCCTTTTACTGTAATTTCAAAGCAACCATTAACTGCCACATTATCAGGACAAACCAAGTACCAAAAAAATCTCAGTTTTACATGCCAGCCTAAGCTGCTAGTCAAAAAGAGAGCTGGTGCTGTAAACTTCTGCATAACAGATATCATGCCTGACAAACCATCACCTTCAACGGACACACAAACACCACTATGACAAAAGGGAGGAAACCATGCACAGGTATTTCAGTATTATGTGGCCAGGGTCTATAATACAGTGATGAGTCACGTCAGAGCAAATTTGTACCAAGAGTGATTAATGATTCAGGCTGACCCATAAGGATCTAAGCAAGCCTGTAAGAGCCAAGTATTTCCTGGAAGAAAGAATACCAAGTAAGAGGATACTATATCTTTTCCCTACATCTGCACAAAAATTCTATGGACAAATAGAACGATACCAGGACAAGTGCTTTAAAATGCAATTTTCCAGCCAATAAACCAACACTAGTAGGAATTCTGTGAAGAAAGGAGTTTTAAGAATGTGACTTACCAGAAGCACAAATTTTTGATATCAAAAAAATGTACACTAAATACTAACACTGTTTTTGCATACTCTTCTGTTTTAAAAGTTTCAAACATATTAACTTGTCTTGCTTTGTTTAGGTCTGAGGCTGTTCAGCAAGGTCACATAATTTGAGACTGCTATAATAGTTCAGCAATCCTTTGGTCCCATGAGCTGTAAGCCAGCCAAGTATAAAAGAACCTTCCCTACCAAAGGAAAAAAAAAAAAAGAAAAAACAAAGGAGTAGGGGGATCATCACCAGGAAACACCATCTGCTACAAACCAGAAAAGGCAATATTTTGTTACAAAATACACATTTTTCATACAAAAGACATCTTGCAAAACCATCTGATTGCCCCTCCCTCTGCAGATTACAATGGTAAATGGGATCAGCTGGCTGGTCTTGAGACTTGTTTTAGCGGGGAAAAGAAAGTCAGAGGACACACACCATCACAACTGGTCCTTTAAATGGCAAAGGATTATGACAGTCTTTGTTTTCACCAGTGTTTAAAAAAAGCAGAAGAGAAACAGAACCAGAGTCTTCAAAAGCAGAAAGTACAACAGCAGATCAGCTGCTGCATCCTCCTGAACTTCTCGATGTGCTACCAAAATTATACAGTTTGATTATGGCAGTGCCATAAATTGTTTTAACAATGTGTGTGTGTGAAATCAGAAAGGTCCAGTCAATTGGTTCCATTTTTTTCCCCAGTAGTTGCCCAGAAAAATGTCAAGACAATCAAAATTATTCTTCAGCTTCCTCGATACATCCTGACTGCTGGAGCAGAGATGTCTGTGGTATTACTGTACTTGTTCCACGAGAGATCCTGTCTTGATCTGTGTTTGTAGTCAAGGAGGCCATAGAAATGGGCTGTAACAAACCAGGCGTCATGCTGGAGGAGACAGTCAGGCTGTGTGTAGTGCCCTTAAGTGTGAGATCCTGTGTGGGAAGAAGTGGCTTGAGGATGCTGACAAGACAGAAAGCAGAGCCACTTTTTGGAATGAAATTCACTTTGTTCTTGTCAGGGCAATAGAAGGCTGGAATTTCATGCAATGGCTTTGGCCTAGAAATAAAATACACACAATAGTTTTATGGGACAATCAAATTCTGCCAGTGGCAGGGATGTGGTGCTGAACACATCATCAGAAACAAGTTGAGGTTTCAATGTGAAGTATTTCAGCTACTCAATAATGCCTTAATGACACTCACAGCACACAGCAAATGACAAGATGGCTTAAACAGCTTGCATACACGTGCTGCAAGGCAACAGCATGTTCTTAGGGCAGGCTGTTTCCAAACCTAAGGAACCCAACCAACTTTATGCTTGATCACAAACCCTATCCATGAATTAGCACATTCATTATCAAAGTATTTTCAGTTGTGTTCTCCAGAAACTTTCACAACCCAACCAGTTCTGCCCCACATAGAGACACTATTTATACAGCAAACCCTGTGAAAGAAAGCTGACATAGCAACGATCCTAATATTGCATATCTCAAAGGGGTTCATGATCATCAGGGGATCCCCTTTTCTATACTTCTGCCTTCTTTGCATGTTCACATGAGTGTGCCCTGACTCTCTGCAGAAGATTACCTCAATCTTACTAAAAAACTCGATGCAGAGAGTAAAATGTATTTTTCATGATCAAGTACCTATAGCCTGGGAAGGAAGTGTGGAACACATATTTAGGATCCTGACTTGCAGTTTTGCCATCTCAGCACAGAACTCAGCCCAAGACATGCTTTAAGAAAAACAGAGCTGGAATGGAAATCATGGATAGCTTAGGAATGCCTTCTGTGTTCACTTCTGTGTTCTAACACTGCAATGCAAATCTACTTACAGTAGCCAAAGTCTGCTTCAAGATGGAACTATAGCAATCTGTTTTAAAGTCTCTCTTCACTGCTTGAAAATAGCCATCAGAAATTTTTATTCACTTCTTGTTCTTGCCAGCATTGTCCTTTAGCCTATAACCTCTCCCTCCCTTCCTTGTGTTTGTAAAAGAGCCATGCTCACTTCTGTCTTTGTTTTATTAAGCCAAGCAAGACAATCTTCCAGTATATTCTTGTAGAGATACTTTATTCTGAAAAGAATTAATTCTGTTCATGAAATAGGGTACATTCCCATGCTAGCTGATTCTCCCAAACGTCCAGAAAATTCAACTCCACTTGTAAATTTTCTTCCCAAATGAAAATCCTGTATAGGATTTTCAAACAGAAATTATGTTAAACAAAGGTTGAGCTTTAAGTAGTTACACTCATGTATTCCACATACACATGGAATTAAAGTAAAAGACATGAAAGTATGTTTTTTCATGAGACTACACTGTCTGAGGACTGCCATAGCTAGGTAGAAGCTTCTGTAGAAGGCTGTTGCACACTGCAGCAGAACAGTCCTACAGAGAGGACTTAGGATAAGAAATGAAAATACAAGTCAAACTGCAATAGAGTATATTCCTGTAGCAAGTAACTACTATCTATCTGTTGGCAACATAACTTTATACACACTAAAACAGAGACAGGTAACTTCAGTTACTGTAACCCTTCCCCATCTATGGGACAGGCTGTAGGGATCTCTCAAAATCCATTTGCACAGGTCAGCCAAGCTCATTTTTTTAAATTAACAATTATACTAGATGGCATTCTTGATTTTTGTAACCAATCTATACTCCTTGTGTGACAAGATGGAATTTTTAACTGTAGGTTAAGGTTTCTGCATACAAGTGACATAAGGGCATAAGAACTTCTCTAAACAGTAACAAAACATGACCTCTCAGAATATTCCCAAATGACAAAAGTTTGCTTTTTCAGAATAATCAAAGCATAAAATACTCCTCTGTCACTAGAAGTTTCACAACTACAATGATTTAGCTGAAAAGAATATGGTCTTCAGAGTCTAGATTACTGGATATGCCTGTCAAGCTGTGACATATATTAGCTGCACTACAGCCTGTTCTTACCTGTCTCCCTATCTGGTTATTTGAGCTTTTTTCTCACTGTCTGCCAGGTAAGAGACTCCTCTCAAATGATGCTGGTTTTTAGAAAACATCACTCAAGATTTTAACACCAAACTCCAGAAGTAAAATACATACAGATATGCTAGTATGTAGTCACACCAAAAAACATATCTTTAAGCACAGCTTTAGCAAGTGGACCAATAACTTCTGACACAAAATCAATAAAACAATAATTAATCTGATTGTTAGATGTTATTTCTTATGTAGCAAAAAATCAACTTACAAGTTTTCCTCAAAGACTTTCACCTTTTCACAGCCCTCAGGTGGTTCACGCTTGAACATGTAGCTGTTGTTGGGTTTTGGCGAGGTAGCGTATTTTGGCAAGGGAGAATTATTCCCATTTTCTGCAGGAACAGAGTTTCTCATTACTTAAATGTGACACACTATAAAAAAAACCCACAAGAGCTACTTTTACATGCCTCTTGAATTTAAAGCCACTTCATTTCAATGTTCCAAAATTCAAAAACATTTTCATTTTCCTTCAAAGCCTTCAATTGCAAATAAGCTATCTCAATTCCTTTCCTTTTTTCTGGTTCTCCTTAGAACATTTTCAGGCTCCTCTACAATCTCTGATCATTCCTGGACATTTTCAATTTGTAACTGCAAAACCTAAATCTATCGTTTTGTGCTGTCACCATCTACCCAAAAGAAATGGGCAGAAGCCATATTCTTTAAAAAAATAGAACAGGTTTATGTTCCATTATAAAACTCTCCTAGGATCTCTCAAAAGGTTTCAGATAAAAAAAGAATAATTAAATAAACTCTAAACACTTAAGTTTTTATGGGTGTGTGTATGAAATGCTATAAGATTGCAGATTTTGGCCAAGATCGTAAAAAATACCTGACACAAGGACTACTGTGCTGTTTCATCTGATACTATACATTCTTGCTTCTTCAACCTGCTTAAAATACTTGAAGAATCTATTATTTAAAAGAAAAGCTTTTTGGGAAGTACATTCCTCATCTATCCAGCTTTAATTAATATGTGCACACACAGTATTTAGAGCAATTTGGAAAAAAGCAGATCACATACAAAAAACCCACATTCTACCATTTCTCCACAGATGCAGGGAACAAACCGTCTTTTTGACCTATGCAGTTATGCACATCACCTAAGTTCAGCACTGTTGAACTTTTAAAGTGACACAATACCTTTATCTCTGGAATCACCGAGCAGATCATCTGCAGAACATGGACTTTCCTCACTGCCTTCATTACAGATGGTAAGAAATGAGGTTGGAGACACTGACTGGGAGCGGCTGCTGTTGTTACTGCCCTTGTCTGCTCCACCGGGGGTTTGGGTATCGATGCTGCGAGTGCTGCTGCTGCGCTGTACCAACGGAGGCGGGGCACGGTGCCCGTCTGGAATATCTTGAGGCTGTCAAAAATTAAAGGTATCAGACAGCTGCTCTTGTCTGGGTAGCAGTTTCTTTAAATCCAGTGATGGTGAGGGTCTTTTTGGGTTTCATAAAAACATTTGAGGTAGAAAATTTTATTCATTACATGCAACTCTGAAAGAATCTAAAGTGTCAGGTTTTCAGAAACTAAAGACAACAGTTTTTAAGATTTCACATCATCACAGAATTGCTAAGGCTGCAAGGAACCACTTGAGATTATCAAGTTTAACATCTCTGCTCAAGCAGACCCAGGTAGAACAGTGTGTCCAGACCTCTGTCCAGTCAAGTTTTTAGCATCTCCACAGACTTCTCTGGGCAACTTGCTCTGGGTTTTGCATACCCTCACACATAAAAAAACCAAAAAAACCCCAAACAAACAAAAAACCAAAACCAAACAAATGAAACAAACAAACAAACAAAAAAAACCCCTAACACTTAAATTTATGCCCACTGCTCCTTTTCCCAACACTGGGCACTACTGAGAAGAGACCAGCTCCCTCCATTTCTGCACATGAGATATTTATGCACATTGATAAGATCCCCAGAGCTGTCTCTCCTCAAGGCTGAACACTCCCATCTCTCTCAGCTTCTCTTCATATCAAAGACATTCTGGTTCCTTAATCATCTTCACAGTCTGTGTTTCTGATACCTTATTACTAAATTCTCCTCTAAAAACCATTAAAATAAAATGAACCTTAGAAATGAGCAAATTATGGTTCACCTAGGATGGGGACAGTTCAGCATGGGCAAAAAAGAGTTACTACAAAAACTCTCAAAACAGACATTTTGCTTTTCCCCATTTTACTGAGATTTCTTATTTAAAGGAAAAGGTTCCGATTCAAACTTTAACTCTTTCCTTTCTTTTGCTTTCCAAGAGACTTTTCAACTAACCTTATTAAAGAAAATAATAAATACAAATAAAACTAGTTCCAGACAAATTTAATTCAAAACTGGTGCAAAATAAAGTTTATAACTTGATCTCAAAGCAAAACCAAAATAATTATAAAGAGCAATCATGGTGGCAGATACATACAACAAGCTGTTCCTCTTTGTCTCCTGTCTCCTTAATTATTATTTCAATCTCTTGATTCAACCCTTCCACACTGTTTCGGAATCGTGACCCTGTTGATTTGGTAATAGGTATCACAGGAACGAGAGCACTCTTTGGGATGGGAGCCTAAAGAACCAGAGACAATAAGAAAACAATAGAGATTTATATACAAAACAAAGTTACTATTTCTACCCAAAAGTGGCCCTTGAAACAGAACACATCTACACTTCAGTATCAAGGATTTACCTGAAACCATAGTGATTGTATTCAAGTGGGTACTCAAACTGAAGACAGACATCCTGAATTATGTTTCAAATCCAATTTCTAGCAGGAAAAGCTATATAAACCTAGTCCCAAAATCTACCTTGATAATGGTCTGCCTTTAGCTTGACATAGGTTTGTAAGTGAAAATGAAGCAGCAAACATTTAAATGTAGTAATTTTGAAGCCTTTAATATACATTCACATTTCTCCTAAAGTGAGCTATACCACAATGTCACATCACTCACTGTTGGATTGTAACCATATTAAAATTGTATTTTAATGGAAATCTGTGGCCACCTGCAATAACATGACACATGCAGAAGGAAAATTATTCCACAAATGCAAGATTGCACTATGTTAAAAATTAAGACAAATGCATTTACTGTATTAAGTCAGAATAAAAGGTTGACAAAACAACTCAGGGAGATTTCCACGGAAAGACTAAAATCCCAAACCCAAATGTTAATACTTAGTTGCTGCAGAATGAAGATTAACAGTTTAAAAATCCTGTGTTTCAAAATATGCACAAAAACTTCATTCTCAGAACACACATTACTGAAATTTCCCAAAGCTCCCTTTGGCATACCACAACTTCTTGAGATTTCCCAGTCTTTCCATGAGCATCTGCCCTCCTGTTAAAACTCTCCCTACCAGAATATGTGAAGTTTCTGCACTCATTAAGCAGGGGTGTACTATAGGTAATGCAATACTTCCTGCAAACATTTAATTGACCTCAAAGAACAGCACAACACACTTAAGCCACAGTAGAACTCCCATGTAAAATTCCTGGACTCTGTGGCCTAGTGTGCCATGATTGAGAGCAACTCCTCTACTGACTTAAGGCCCAGCATTATCTGGTGTTCAAAGGGTATTTTTGTGAGGGGGTTTTATTCAAACTTTTCCCTTAAGTAACAAGACTTCATAGACAGGCACCAAAGCATTTTAATTTCCTGTGTACGTTCTCAAAAACCACACAAAGCTTGCCTGGCAGAAAATCTACCTCAGAAAAATTAATGTAAACAAGATATTTTAAGCACAGATCACAATGGAGACTTCTTGTCACAATCACAAATCTCTACAGCAGCAAAACTCATTAATTATATTGGTTCTGCTTTCCTGAAACATTAGATTAGCCATAAACACCCCCCCCCAAAAAAAAAAAACCAACCAAAAAAAACCCCAAAAAAGACTTGCACAAGAACTACAAAAGCTTCTGTTCAGGAAATGCTTGTCACTCTATTTCTGTCAACAAAAACTAAACATTCTCATAGTGGCCAAACTTGTAAAGACTTTCTAAAGTCTTGCCTGAAGATGAAAAAAACCACTGTAGAAGAGCACAAAAAAGTCTCAGAAAGCAACCCTGCTAATTCTGTTCCAAGCAAGGCCTCGGATTAACAGTCCAGTAAACTAATACAGGTTGATATTCAGTCACAATATAGATACACCAGCACAAGTTCAGGCACTAAAGGCTGTTTATGCACCTACTTATTCAATATATACATTCTTAGGACATACTGAGCTTGTTAAGAAGTAGAACACCAGTATGCTTTAAGATTTCAGCAGCCATTAGCAAAATGTGGGAATTCTTCACCTTTAAATGTGATTGCCTACCACAACAATTCTTAGGTTCATGGTACCATGTGATAAGCTCAAAGTAGATTTAGTAGAGTTCAATATAGTTTAGTACAGCATGTTTCACTTCCAAGAAAAATAATATTCTGTCCATGACTGAGGATGATTTCTTAGCCCAGTGTGCCAGTGAGTGGAAAAGGAAGGAGGTATCATGACATGGGTAGAACAATCAGCCTCAAAACAAGAAACTTTTTATTAGAAATAAATAAACCTACACAGGGGTCTGAATGGACATGCAGGAATGGGTCACCAACCTTGGACTACTCATCTGAATACCTGGGAACACTCACCACGAGGCAAGGTGCCAACCACAGGATAATTACTCTGCTCACACAGTAACACATTGTTTTCAGTTCTGAAACTTACAGGCATGGCACAAACTCACAAGGTAGGAAAAAGGGGTGATGACAAATCCAAACTGTTCACAGGCCTTACAGGAAAAATGTTCTAAGCTCTTCCAATTTTTCACAAATAACAAAACTTTAAACAGAATCCCAGGACTTGTGATGCTTTTACATCAAGCCACCTCTAGGTTGAATGGACCATGGTAATTCTACTCTAAAAACAAAACATTCCACCTAGTGAGATGGTAAGAGTGACATCAAAAAAATCCAAACCCCCAACACTGAACCACATACAGTTGATCTCAGTATCAATCAGTTGGTCAGACATTAGAGACACATGGTTCCCAGGAAAACCAAAGGAGCAGGGGCCTTAATGGTTCAGGGTGTCAAGTAAAATGTAATATCAGCCAAGTGCACTGAGAAAAAAACATTATGTTGGAAAAAAAGAATCCATTTATTCTTCCATCTGGTTTCAGTTCTGCCCTCAATTCTAGTTTCTCCATTATGCCAACACTGAGAATATAGAAAGATCCCATTGTTTCAACTGCTGTTTACAGATTCAGTACCATGCAATTAACTAAAAATCTTCTCAGAAGCACCCTCAGAATCACCTGAGTAGGCTATGACCTTTCTGCAAACTCCTCTTCCAGGTAAGAGACAGAAAGGAACATTTCTGGAATAATGAAAAAACCACAAAAACAAAAAACATTCATTTGCTTTGAAAAAAAACTGTAGTCAACAGCAAGGACTTGATCAAGGTCCTCCCAACTATTTCCTGATTGTGAGCAGAGGGTCAGCAACAGCTAACAAGCTTATTCTATAGAGATTGTGTGGACTTCTTTATATTAGAAAGAAGCACAAATAAACAACCAATGAGAAGCTAAGTTGGCAAGAACCACTAAAAATTTTACTATAATTCAAGAATTATGGTAAAGTTTAAGTAGAGAAGAAAAAAGGAAATGAATCCACTAAAATTTCTTCTTTTAACTAGAAGAGTATGCCATTTTCCACATGTTAAACAGAGTTTACCCAGTCTCTGTGAAGGAACTACTGACACAGTTTCCTAACAGTTTTTCTCACCTTGTCAGGAATCCAGCTCCTTGAGCTCAGAAATCTTTACATGGCCCTTTAGAGTCATGTAAACAAACACAAAAGTTTCCTTCAAGCTAGGAATATGAAAAAAAAAGAATCTAAATATTCTAATTACTAAATTCTGGTTTCCACACTGTCCTTCCTACAAATCCTGAAGGAACAGAGCTGCTGCCAGAAATTCTAGTTTAGCAGTTCTCAAAAAAAAATGAGAAAATCCAGGAACTTTGCCCTTGATGACTACAGTTACATATTTTCACTTGAGTTAAAAAACAGCTGCTAAATGCCATTAATCTAAACTCTTCACTTACTCTTTGAATCCTTCTTTAACTTCTTCCCTTCTCAAGTAGCTTGATACAGCTGGCACAAAATTCACCAAGAAAAACAATGTTTTGTTTTGTAACACAGTCCTGGAAAAGCTGCTTTGCTTCAATTTATATTTTATAGTTTGTTTCACAAGCCCAAAAATTAATTATCCATTGCACAATATTCTAGTCACATACTATAAAATTTGGCAGAATGTAAAGACATCCATACCAGAAGCAAAATAATAAAATAATTATGATTTTTAAAGTTATATACATAATTTGGGGAAGTATTTTTCAGAATAGCAGCATCATTGTTCATTTTTGAAGTTAAAACTCACTAAGATCATCTGTGCTAAAGAGGCAATACCTTAGCATTCAGAAACCCACAGGTTTGTAGAATGCCAAGCAAGCCCTCTAAAATGCATGTAATTCTCCAGTGTACTAAAGGGCCTACATCAAAAGTTCCTCAGTATTCTTTTTGGTTGAAAATGTCCTTAAAGTTCTACAAATTCAGATAAAACAACTTAATCAAGTATGTTGATCTGTCTTTTGCTTTGTTTTGGTTTTTTTAACCAACAGTTGGACACATTTTGTATGTTTATTCTCATGAACTTTCTCAAAACCCCTTAGAAAGGCATTGGGTCATTTATTTGTCTTTCTTCATTGATAATTTTGGACTATTCTGACTCAAGCAGTCAGTAAAATCAGCAGCACAGTACACTGCACCCACACTTCAGTAATCCCTGAATTGCTATGTCAATAAATGTAATTCTAAAAGAAATTCCTAAACATTTCCAGTAGCAAAGAATTCAAACTATTGACAAACTGAATTCAAGAGGGATACAAATCCTGAAAAGTCATGACTCCTAATTAAATGTCCTACAGCAGGGATAAGAAGTTAGGGTCTGAGACAAAAAGTGCTTTTATACAAAGCAGGAGTTAAGAAAAACAGAGCAGAAGAAATTCAAAACACTCTATTTTCTTATTTTCATTCTTGAAGTAGAACACATTCACTCAGACTTTGAAAGAAAGAATGAAAGAACCTGGCCTAAATTATTTCCAGAAGGATGGAATGACAGAAAGGAAAATTTTTATTAACTGTTGTCAGATTATGGTATTTATTGGAACAATTAATGGCATTTCAGGAGTAATTTGGAATATGATTAGATTTTCATAGAAGCTTCACAGCTGAAATACTTTCTCAATTCACAACACTGACAGTTTTTCAACTACATTGCCCTGCAAAGGCTATTGTGAGGGATTTGTTCTTGTAACTGTTAAAAAAATTGTGTGTATCAAATGTACATTCATGAGATATCAAGTAGGGAGAGAAAAAAACTTCCTTCTGAAAAAAGGACCAAACTTTTCTACTGGTTTTCTTAAAGTTACTCAACAAACACACACTTAAAAAAGGATCTGTGTTTCTAAAAGCCTATAACTTTTTTACATTTGTTATCAATTGATCTAAAAATATTACACCTCTGTCAACCTGACCTCATTAGAAGTCTTGAAATAAAACTGAAACTGCACACAGAACATGTGGTGGCCTAATCATCACAATTTTTGTAGAAGGTATTATTACTTTCAGTCTCAAGGCATGAAAAATGACAGGGGAAAAGGGATAAAATCTTAAAACAGCTGAATGAAGTTATGAAGTGTGTAAACACTTATATAATAATCCCACGGAGCAACCTTTGTTAAGGTGAGCTCTTTAAATCTCATCACAGTATTAGATGAGTGTTTGACAAGACAACAAAATGTGCTCAGGAAAAACAGCTTTTATTTGAGCATACAGTTTTACCAGCAGTTTGCTCCATGCCATATTCTACATGCAAAATCATAATTGTTACAGCAACATGTAATGAAGAAGATGGTCTATAGTTTTAGATTAAACTTATTTGTCATCCTTTTGTGGAACCTGCAGAATGCACTTTAAAAACCTTGCTTTAAGGATGTATTTAACTACCTGAAATTATTTGAAAGTGGGAGTTCAAAGCCAGCTCACCCAAAAACAAAACAATAAGATCTGGGCCCCCATTCATTCAAGCAGCCCAAACAAAGAGCTCTATTTCACAGAATTCACCTATAGCTACAACACATCTAGCAGTCTGTGGTATTTCTAAGCTCCCTCTAAGACAAATCACAACCTTGAAAGGACCTAAAAGTAGTATTAGCTACCCAACATGGCCAAAAAGCACACAGCCTTACCTGACTGTGGTTAATGGCTGCATGGTTGCCATGAAAAGGAGACTGTCTTTCCTTGTCCCGATGATGCCTGCTGCTGTGTTTGCTTCTCTGCAGCTGTTGACGCAATTTTGCAATCTAACAAAGGAAAAATTCAAATCAGATTTCAACATGTGCATTCAGGTACACAGGTAACTTCATCCATTTATTCCATTGCTTACTTAAAACTTTTTACTACCATAATATTCATCATTACTGCCAGCACTGGATTATACTCAAGGTATTGCAAACCTAGTATATTAGCTATCAGGTCAGCTGATGCTCAGGGGACACCTCTGGAAGTTTAGTGAAAGAACTTGAAATACATAAAGTTTGAAAGTAGTCGGGTCATTGCTGTTATTTCCTTCTTTGATGAAAAAAATGTCACCTACATTTAACATTTTCTTTCCCACATATTCAGACTGAAAATATTAATTGACCTGCATTGTTGTATTAAATCAATATCAAATGTACAGCCATTTCATATTTTTTACCAAGCCCACTACCTCTATCATTAAACAATGTAATAAAATACTCCTGCCTTCCTGAAGCATCACTATATCAGTGCATATCAAAAAACCATTTAATCCAAAGTTATCTCAAGTAATGGCATTTCTGACCTCCTTGAGCTGTTCATTGCTGCCCCATGATGATGAACGTTTGTGAGAGCTTCTCTTCTTTTCTAAATATTCTTCAGCCCAGGCACTTTCTGTCTGTACGAAGAAGATTACAGGATTAAATAAAAAAAAGTAATTGCTACTTTCTGGCAGAATATTTTGAGACAAATTAGAAAAGAGAACATTTAAGTTACGCTAGATTCAGAACTGAAAGTGAACAGTAACCAACTAGAAGCCTTTCCCACAGGTAAAGTATAAAAAAAGCAGAGTGAAACTACATAAATAAAAAAACCCCAAACCCACAACTTTCAGACCTAGCATAATATAGGGATGTGTTAGTTTCCCTTCCAAATGACTGAGCATAAGGCAGTACTCACAGCCAGATGTACCACAGGCTGCTACAGAGCTCTGAAGAACCAGAGTGAGGGTGCTGAACTGGGGGAAGATGGTATATTTAATTTCCTGCACAGATGCTGACCTTGTCATTTCTGAAGCATTAGCAAGGGTGGCTTGGTGTAAGTGCTGTGAAAGCCTGCACCAGCAAAGCTTCAAAAGCACGTTCTTGCTCTCAAGAATGAGAAAAAGAAAAGCAAGGCATATAAGCACCACTAGAGTTACTGCAAAGCAGGGAATAAATTTATTAATGCCTGAAAGGGCTCTGGGGTTCACAGTTGTCCCAGGCCAAGCAGAAAGCAACACAGATAATACTAAGCTGGTTTCACTAAACCAACAGAGCCATTAGTGTTTAATAAAAAAAATCTCACAAACATATTGTGGTGAAGGAGTTTTGAGAAATGCAAAGTATCATTAAGACACACTGTATTTCAGGTAAGAAAATGCACAGGCAAGCCTGTGATAATACTGCATGCTTTATGGATAGTTTTTATTCCATCTAGCTACCTCCAGGAATGTCTTCAAAAGCAGTGAACTGTAAAGGCTCTAAGAAGACAGATAGTAGCATCTTATCAGGAATCTCTGAGCAGTCACAGGAAATACACCTAATGAAGCAAGGGGAGGAATTTCTGGAAGTACTTTACACATTGAAAGAGACAGCAAATTCCTTAAAATTCACTCTTGCCACCATGCAGTTCTTAGCACACAGCGGTGGTCTAGCTAACCTCATTTTTGGATATCACTTTCTCCTACAGAGAAGAACTTTGATTGTCTCAAAGTCTTCACATCTACAGTGTGCCATGGTCGTTCTTACTCGTGAGACTAAAAGCTTGCAGAAGCCACAATGCTGCCCTTTCTTACCCCAACTGCACCTCTATCATAAAAACTCAAGTCTACTGCGGTATTAATCCCTATTTAGCAGGGAACATGGAGCCTTAAATCCAAATATACAGGTTGCAACACCCCCAGTTTCAGTTACAGACACAAGTTTCATATAATTGAAACCTTCATTATCAGCACTTTTTAATCTTCATCATTCCAAATCAAAAACTAACTATGACAAATCTGAATAATAAAGTTAATAGGGTTGCTTTGAAATTCCTATTTCATACCAAAATCAGAATCCATTCCAATCTGTTTTTCTAGAAAAGCACACACTGATCTTTATCGTAAAATAGTATAATTGATAACTCCCATTCCCAAGTCCCAATCTTTGTCTAGTCAATTCTCAATGTCAGTCAGGAGTATTATTCTATCCTCTACCTCCTGGAACAGTAAGCTTTAACTATTAATTCTAGCTTCCCAACTCAGCACAACCATTACGCTTGCCTACAGGAGAATAATCAACACTAATTAGTCTTTGCATTTAATTTAAATTCAGACTTTGACTCAAGATTCAAGAATTATTTAATGAATTAATATCTGATTAATTTTAAAACAGTAAAGTTGCTTTGATGCTCATCCTCAAAACAAAATAGTTAGAAATCTTTTCAGATTCAACTATAGGAAACCTGTACATCAAAACAGAAATGCAACACTATTTTAGCAAGTCTCCTCCTATTTATTACCCAAATTTCGTTTATAATACTTATTATCAGAAATAGACCAAATAACCAACAGGCAAAATGGAATTTATATTTCTCTAAGTTCTTGAAGTACTACTACATATTAGTTGTTACCATGCACAACACCCTCCTCCCTCTCTGGAATTACAAAGAAATTAGTTTAAGGCTAAATTTATTACAGACAGTAAAACGGTTCAGAAAAAAGTCTTAAGAGGCAAAAACTTTCCAGTCAAAATGAATTATTTAAGCATTAAAAAAATACAAAGTAATTGTCTCATTTTAACTTGTAAGACAAGCATGTTTCATTCAAAGCAAAAAAAAGACCAGATTATTAACACCTGTTTTATCAGCACTTAACACATGCAGGTATGAATTCCAGCCAGACCCTATGATGCTCATTAATACAGCTATTCATCATCCAACAAATATTCTTCACATACATAATTCAGTCTAGTTTTATAGATAGGTTTCATCAAAACACTCAGTTGCAGGAGGAGTCTGATAGGGAGACAGTGTCTGCCTGACCTGGGGTCTCTCACACAGCTCTCAGCCATGACCCATGGGCATCTCTAGAAAGGCCTGCAAGCTGAAGTGTGCCACTAATTGCTGTCTCTTCCCAGTCTGCTTCCTGAATGACTCTAGTCCCTGTGCCATAACTCCACACAAGCAAAACACCCTGCTTGCTGAACTTGAAAACCTTTTATAACTTTGCAAATTCAATTCCTGTTTTCTAAAGGCGTGGAACCAGAACACATACGTTTCATGTCAGACTTGGTGAAATCTGAAATTACACACTGGAATCAGAGTATCTCACAAGTGAAACTTCATCCAAATATGACATTTTCAGAAAAGCTGAACAATACAAATGGCCAGCCTGTATTATCTTAGGAAACTAACCATTGTAAGTCACATTTTAAACTTGTCCCTAGCTCCAGTGGCTGCTCTCAGGCCCACCAGAAGATTAAAAGCAATAATGTCTCATCAGTGTCATATCAACATCAGCTCTGGACATACAGATGTATGTCTGTAGCCCTAAATTTTCTAATGGTTTGATAAATTTTAAATTAGGAAGTGCAAACAGATCATTCTAGTTCTCTCAGAAATACACTACCATAAATCACCATTAAATGTACTCATTCTCCAGAAATATCTAATGCCCTTTTTACAGTGTTCCCATTAACCTTTCAAACACATTTCCTCTACAAAAGCCCCACTACCTCAGCAGTTAGATGTGTCAGAATTAGAAGAAAAAGCCAGAAGCAAAACACAAGCCAAAAATGAGGATATCTGGCAAACACAGAATATAAGAGCCCAACCATGATTCAGATTATATCAAAACTAACCTGAATGAGATCAACTGAACATAGCAAATATTTTGGGAGCAGTACAGAAATATAATTATTTTGAAAAAAGTATTATCCTAAAAAATGAAACATGAAAACAAATTGTTAGGACATCCATATGGGTTTAGTTCTGCCCTTTAATGATGCCTTTAATAGCTAGACATGAACAGCCACTCCTTGTATGCCACATACCTTGCTTCATCCTACTCCTCAGACTTCAATTTGCTTACTTTTTTCACTCTTGTCTTCTAACCATTTTTCCAAATCATTTTCCTGCACAGAAAACTTGTTTCTCAGCTGTCCTTCCTTCTTCATCAGCTTCTAATTCCACCTTATCCACATGAGCATATTTCCCTACAAAACACCTTCCTTCTCTACTGATCTGCTCTTTGAATTGTGGTCCTTCCCACAAAAGGCTGCAGATCTCAAAAAGACCCCACAGTAACACTGCAGACCTCACCTGCTCAACACCCTACATGTCCTTACACACTGAAAATATGTGGACACATTTTTACTATCTTTACCAAACCTAACAGAGATTCAAACACAAGGATGCCCCACATGCTATGAGGTCCTCTTCCAACTGCATTCTGCTTATGTTCCTTGGAATTAATGGAGACTTCTTGTTGAAACCGTGTTCCAGGAACAGGGATGTAAAATCTGATACATTTGCCTCTTTCTTTCACTCCACACATTAAAGAAAGCCACTGCCAGACTGCACCCACGAAAGGATAAATGAAACACTAGGACATTTTAAGGAACAATCCATATTGAACCACTTCTGCATACAGAAGGGATACCATGTAACACTCCCTCAAAGAGGAATGCCAGAACAACCATCAGATAATGCCAGGTTCATTCAATTATTTGTTGGTTCTGTTTTTACAGGTGGCACAGCACTGAACCTTTAGAGCTTGTGAAATTTTGTGAAACAGTTGATGTTTATTGTCAAATCATGCATTTTTTTAATACTTTCCAGTTGAGCTAGATTTCAACACCATTCTCAGTTCAACACATAATTCTACACTTGGAGCATAAAACCTAAGTGAACATTATGGGGCTTTTACAAACAGATGACGAGCTGGAGACATACATATAAGGATGCATCACTAAGTTCTCTGTGCAAATCTAAAGTAAACAGTACTTAACTCCAGTGCTATCTAGTGCACTGCACCCTGTAAGAGCAATAGGAATACAGATGTACAACAAACTAGTGTTTTCCTGAGGCAAGAAGGAAGTGGAACACCTAAAAGATACTACAGTTCTCAGCCTTTACTTAAAGAATGCAGATAATTCACACATGCAATAGCAAAGGCAGGATTCCTGCAATTTGAAAGTGAATAGGAACTTGTGAGCAAGAAAGCTAAAGTGAATGTTTTCAAGGGAAAAGCTTCTTACATTTAAATCCTGTCTTCACACTTAAACAAGCCAAAGACAAAAACACTGTCCTACCTGTGTGGCTTTGTCTCTCATACAGGGAGCAGCTTGTCCATGATTATCCCGAGGCCACTGCCCAGCAAGGTATGGAGCAGCAAGTGTATCCAGTGAGGACGTCCTGCGAACGATACTGGAAGGGCTTGATGAAGGTGGTCTTGATTTGTCTGTTAGAGCAAGAACATTTGATTACAAAGAAATCAAGAGAGAGAGTCAGAAAATAAAACCACTGACACCAAAAGTCCAAAATTCAATTTCTAAGCTGATGCAATCTACTAAAAATACATATGATAAATACTAATAAAACCTGTTAGGTATAGATTTCAGTGGAGTGGACAGAACCTAAGTCTAGTGACATTCTACATTAAACAGCATAATGCAAATTAGGAACATACACACTAAAAACATGGAAAATATTTCAATTTATCTATAAGGAAACAGCTATTAGCACTATAATCAGCCACACTCACATAAAGCAGTCAGGAAACCTCATCTCCTCCATTATTTCTACAAGTATCAACAATTATACAACCTTATACTGAGCTCATAGCAGATTTGCTCTCAGGGTGTAGCAGCAAGTATGTTCTGGAGACTGCACTTAAGAATCCTGTATCAAAGAAATTCTGACTACTACTACCACCACACAGCTCACTGAAGGTTCTGTTTGTATCAGATGATTTCAAAACAATTCCCCCTTTGTGTGTACTATAGGACAATGTGGCATGCTAACACAACGTGTCATTTCTTAAAAATTATGCTGGCTTCCAAAGTTAAATCAAACATGTTATTTGTCTTGGAATTAGCTGCCATATCCTCCCTGTTTGTTTTGCTTCTGAGTTATTATTCTTCCTCTTCAAGAAGCTTCTCTCTTCTTACCAAGGGGAAACAGAAAGGATGTAAAAAAAAAATTTAAATCAGGAAGTGTACATAGTCAGCCACATTATCTGCAAAGCCACTGCAGCAGACAGCTTCAAAACTGGAGAAGCAGAATCTATTACTCTCTCCTCTCTGCCACAAACAAAACAAACAACAACTGGAAAGACTATTTTGCTGAACAAACAGAAAGAATGAGAACTGAAGAGCCTATTTACTATTTAAGTTCAAGGGAAGCTGCTCATTTCAAGCCACAAAGCCTATAAATACTCTCTTTTCCTCTGATTTAAAAACTAATTTAAGAAATTCTGTTTTCAAATTGCTTGTATTTAGATGGGGGAATGATGTTTGGATATGTTTTGACTTTTCCACCTTCACAACCTGTCTGTACAAACTGGAAAAGTCTACTACACAATTCTTACCATTCCAAAACATTTCAATGGGAACATATACAATGTTTTCATTGCACTTTCCCCTACAATACTTGAAGCAAGTGTTCAGCTGCTATTTTTCCTTGATGTGACCTACATAACAAGAGATCTGCCTCCATAGAGATAACAGTTACAACAGCTGTGGCTGATGAAAAACAATGGAGCTGTTTCATCAAATAGACGCTTCTTAAATATTAGATCTCTTTTAATTGGCCTGATTATCTCTCTAAAGCAGTATTTGTGATAAATATCAACCCTCCTATCCATCCACCACTAGTATAAATTTATTTAGAAATTAAAGTCTTCCCGCAATCTGGTCTCAAAGCAAAGTGATAGAACAAAAACAAAAAGAACACACGCAACACAAATCAATTAAATCCGTAATGTGGAGAAATATAAGCAAGTGGCCATGTCTTCAACAATTGTTGCTGTACAGGTGACCAACAGAAGTTGCTACAGGCAACCTGGTATAACACACACCTCTTGCAGAATAAAGGCACTCCAAAGGCAGTGTAAGTTCAGGCACTGTAAGAGTGGGACTGAAAAGCAAAATTGAACAAATATGGATGCTTACCAACAACTGAAAGGTATGAAAGAAACCAAAGAAATATTGTCTAACACATACTGTGAGAAAACAAACAGCAGAAAAGCCTAGGATGCCACTGAACTCACAAAATTCCCTGACAGCTCCCCTTGAGGCTTTTTTTATACAAGTGGGCTATCCAAAGCAGTGAGAAGGGGTGAGACCCAACTAGCTCCTCTGGCATCAAGGCACACAGCTGACCTTTCTGTTCTGTTTTGGTGAGGCTTTTCACCAGGAAGGATATTCATGGGATCTCTCCCATACAAAGCTGGCACAGCCATCTTTTCCAAAACTACAACTGATCTCTGTGGCTTCACCTATTTTTCATGTTTCATTAAAAGAACTGAACAGACTCAGTGAACTAAGAACAGACACACCACCCAACTGTGTACAGTCCCTTTGGAAGATAATCCTGTCTATCATTCTTGCATAAATTTAAAGAGAACTATTCACTAGTAATTCAAAATAGTCCCACTGTAGAAGAATGACTGAATTAGTGGTGTTTTACAAAACCAAACCTCAGAAAGCCCAAGATGTTAAAGCTACTTAATTCTAGTAAATGAAAATATTTTTAAACCCAATAAACTTCCCTGAAGTGCTGGCCACAAGAAATGTACAGTATGGTGCTGCAAAAATGAATTCACTTTCTTTACACCTACCATTTGTTAAACAGCTTAGGTAAGCAGAGCAGGAATGTAAGTGTACACAAAGCCTTCTCTCTTATCCTACAGTAATATCTTTCAAAACTGCTGCAAAACCTTGGTCATTAAGGTTGACAGGTCTGCCGCTATTATTATGTCACTCACCAGATTATCAAAATAAATGAATTCTGTGGTGAAATTTAAGAGTGTAATGGAGTTCCATTTCTTCTTCTCTACCTCAAAGGAAAGGTTCACATTTGACTTCTTTTAGACTTCATATACTGTTTTCATAATTTCCATTCACACAAGTAGACCTTAACATTACCCTTTCATAGACAAAACAATTATGCTTTCTTCTAAATAAAACTAACCAAATTTTCTACTTAATATTCAGAACAAGTTTAAAGGTCCAATACATTCAACTGGAATATACCAGAAAGTCTAGTACTCAGTAGAGGACTCTCACTACCTCAAGGCACCTGAAAGTAAACAACTGCTATGGCTCTGCTCTTGACCTTCTTGTTTACTCAGCCTAGTGTACTGCAACATTCTTGCAGCTGAGCAGTTCAACTCCTCTAAGATGTGTTTCACCTAAGAACACAAATAACAACATCCCATTAGATCTTTACAGAGTGAATAAACCACGGCAAAACCCTTGAAGATAGAGCAGACACATTTCTCTATCCCATGTTGAAACAGTGTACTAGTAGGCCAAAATAATGCAGACAGATGAAGTGGCACATGAGACAACTGAACCAAAACTGGAGATTGCAGGACAGACATTGCAGTGCAGAGATGAAACCTCACCAGTGTATGCAAGGGCAGAACACATTAACAGGCAATTGGAAGCTGAATTCTGAGAAATAACTGCTAGAGACTGCAGAAAAGGAAAGTAAAATGAAAAAGAGGTAGTAGCAAGATCTAGGTTCCTGGTCATACTTAAGAGGGAAGGAGAGAAGTGGCAAGAAAAGCACAGAAAATTAGAAGTTGACAGAATCTTCCATTTGTAATTATCCCATAGTCAACAGAAAATTCAGTTGAATATTTCCAACATTTAATTTCAATTCAGAAAACAAGGGTTAAAAAATCCCTCCAAAAACCACACCCAAACCCCACAAAAGTCACATTTGTAAATACACAAGTTAGAGTTCTCAAGTGTAAAGCAGGTTCACGAAAACTAAGTTCAAAACTATTCAATCATTTCCCAGGAAAGAAAATCTGAAAAATATGAAACTGAATCTGAAGTATACAACTTATATTTAGTTGCAACTTAAACTTAGATACAACCAGTATCTAAGTTCAGAAAAAGCTATCATTTGCCTAACCTCAAGGTTCATTTTTATCTAAGAAAATATGTCTGCAGCTGTAGGAATGAACAAAAGCCATCATTAACTGAAAGCAAGAAACAGAAAAACCTAAGTAATTCTGCAGCAGACTCTGACTGATACTCTCAAGTGTCCTGCATGTCTGCACAACCATTGCTTCATTAGTAAAAAAAGTTCCACCTCCACGTTCTCAACTAACACTGTTTACCCATTTAGGTGAAGAAAAAAAACTGAAGTTAACTCAGCCTCAATCAAGCACTGGACTACACAATACAAATGTTAAGCAATATTAAAGAGGTTTAGCTTGCATTTGGGGCCAGTACAAGTACTGCTCAGAAACTAGAACATGTGGAAGCAATTAAATGGACACCACTCTCCTGTTTTCACACATCTTGTAAAAAACTCATGGAGTTATCTTAACACAGTAGAGTGATCAAATGACTTGTTTCCTTCGATATGTTATTTCTTCAAAGTAGTAAAGAGGCCATCATGGCTTCAGAAGGTTCTTCACAGTGACTAAAAGACAGTGCAATTTTCCCACCCCAAGTGGTCTGACGTATGCCTTTACAGTTTTTGAACCTGGACCTCAAGGCTAACCATGCTCTTCCTCATTCTCCAGGCCAGCAGATTGCACCTTAAGCAAGAGTTCCATGAAGTTCACAGGAAGAAGACAGGATTTTGTGATGTGTGTAAAGTCTTGCAGATTACTGATTAACAAGAAACTCAAATGAAGAATACACACATTCCTCAATCCAAAGCCTTTAATATTATACAGCCTTAATAAAACCCTCATTATTCTTATCAGGAAAGTGGAAAATCTAACTCAGAACCTTATCAGTCCTCTCTTACACTAGCAGACTAGGAGGCACACAGTCATCTTGTACCAACCAGTTATGACTGTCTCATTTGGCAGAACCATTCCTCAACAGCCAGGATAGGAAAAAAGAAAAAACCCAACGTGGCAGTCTGGTTACAATCATTATTTTAGAAAGGGGGAGGAGTATTAGGAGAAGCAGAAGTGTTAAAGGGAGGGCTAGTCCTAGATTTCGGCATGCACACTTCTGCATATTAGTCAACTTCACTCCTTCGATTACCACAGGCAATTTCACGGAAATGAGTAGCTGCAAGCTTTGGTATCTTAAATGTAACATTTTTTTCCCTAGATTTGAGGACACGAATGCAAAGCCTCACTGATGCATTTTTGAGTAAACTTTTAACCCAAGAAGAAAAAGGACTTACATATGTCAGCCTCTATTATCCTCAACCTGATGCCATATATTACATTACAGCATTCCCAGTACGACTTAATTATTCAAAAAGTTAAAAAGCAGTTTGTTACAAAATGTATGCTATCACCATGCTATCTTCACTGTAGCAGAAGCTTGTCATCACTCTCAAGCACACACATCCTGCAGGGTTCATGTTGAAAGCAACTGCTAAGAGAGATACTGAACACTTTTGTTCTACAGCTATGTGCCATGCCTACAGCACTAGTTAGTTCTTTAATTACAAGCTTAGGGACACTGTTTGGATCACAACCACATACACCATCTGGCATGAGGTGTACAGAAAGGGTTCACAACAGCCCTCAAACAACAAATTCACCTTAAGTTTGTGCCCAAGCACCTTAAGTACATATACCCTCTTGAATCCGTTTTATCTGCCAACCCGAGGCAATATACTCGCGGTACTACAGAAGCGGTCACAACCCCCACATGGCACGCTTGGCTCTCTATTCCTCTTCTGAAAGCTAGGGCGCAACAGAGCAGCAACAAAAGCAACGAGCCCTTCCACGCACACACACCCGGCAAGTCGCGCCGCCGGCCAGAGAAGGGGCAGGGCGAGCACCAGCCCGGGCACAGCCCTGTCCCTACCTCTGCCCCAGGCACGGCGCGCTCCAAGGCACCGCCGGCCCCAGCCCCGCGCCCCGCGCCTGGCCCGGACCCCCCGGCGCTCACCTTTGCAGACGGGGGAGCTGGGACTCTTCCTCTCTGGGGAGCTCCTGCCCGGCTCCGGTGACTGCCGCCGGTGGTGGTGCCGGACCCTGCCCTCCGGCAGCGGAGGCACCGGCGAGGAGCAGGGCGAGGGCCCGCAGCCCGGCGGCGGCGGAGGGGGCGGCGGCGGCAGGTGGTGGTGCCGCGGGGGGCTGCCCCGAGCCCCGCCATGGCCACGCGTGGGGCTGCCCCGCGAGGA